>JAJONR010012870.1:0-24386 GCA_029582245.1 Solanum etuberosum | reverse complement strand
TATATATATATATATATATATATATATATATATATATATATAGTGCACACCCCTACTACCAAGAATCAACAAGAAATGGAGGATTTTTCAGAACTCCAACCCACAGATGAAAATATTCATGTTACTACAAAAGCAAGTGAGCATAAGAATGTATTAGTATGATCAGAAAATTTAGTACTATGATACATTATCAGATGTTTGATATATCAAAATTTGCTTGCATATGATACATTATCAGTTTAATGTATCCCTGACTTATACTACATGCTACTTCTTTAGGATGATGAACCAGATCAAGGCCCTCAAAATCTTAATGAAGCAACAATGAATGAAGATACATAAATAGTAATATATCATGTATAATGTATCTTTTGATAAAATACAGTATTTCTCAAACAAAATAAGATACATAAATAGTAATATATCATGCACTAATTTTTTAGGCATGATACGTAAATTTGAATTTATAATAAATGTATCTGATACATAGCAATTACCACAGAGACATGTATCCAACAAAGTTATGTATCTCTTCAGTCTTTTTATATGTTGTATCAATGTATAGCGGATACATTGAAAATCCAGGCTCTTGTTTCTTCACCTCAACGATGTATTTGATTTACAAATTTTTTCTCAACTCATCGATCTATAATTCAGTAGCAATGGCTTATTAGAGATTCACAAAACTAATATTTTGACTAACAACAATTCCATCACTTTTGTATCGTTCATACCTCACCTCACTTTCCCAGATTTCAGAATGTCTCGACAAGATCCACAAGTTCATGTTGTATTAGTACAATTTGTCGACAAGTTTGATTCAAAAATTGAGAGTTTTTTGGAAGAATTGGAAGAAGAATTTTAAATTTTGAATAATTCTAGTATGTTATAATTTGTCAATTAATGCGTCGATCTAAAACCAAACAATAATGTATCTATCTAAAATCAAACAATAATGTATCGATATTTTGACCAACAACAATTCCATCACTTTTGTATAGTTCATACCTCACCTCACTTTTCCAGATTTTAGAATGTCTTGACAAGATCAACAAGTTCATGTTGTATTAGTACAATTTGTCGACAAGTTTAGTTCAAAACTTGAGAGTTTTTGGGAAGAATGGAAAGAAGAATTTTAAATTTTGAATAATGCTAGCCTGTTACAATTTTTCATTTGATGTATCGATCTAAAACCAAACAGTAATGTATCAATCTAAAATCGAACACCTTATGGGCAATCTTTACTACTTTAATGTATCATATAGGATTACAATACTTATCGATATACTAAATATTTTAGAAATATTAATGTATCATGAATAATATATCCATCTCGAGTTCACAAATTAAAAAACCGACTACACAGCACAATACATATAATTTCATATATTTCATTATCAGATCTTTTTACCCTGAAGTTAAAGTTATAAATAGTAATGTATCATGCACAATTTTATGGGCATGATACATAAATACAAAAAAGTTGATACATGTAAATCTATCGAGTTGCTCAATCAATGTTGTGTTCTTCTACTTTGACATTTAGTATTCAAGTATATAGTCAATGTCGATAGAGGAGAAAAACGCCATAAAGGCGGCAGCGGCGCAAAGGGAGAGGCTGAGAGTCAATGTCGATCATGCACTAATAAAACTCAGATGATGGAACAACCTGCAAACATTCGAAAAGCACAGTCATTCGAAATGCACAACCTGCAAACATTCAGAAGCCTTCATACTCCAGCCACAATCATTCGAAAAGCACACTAACACATAGCTGTACATTTTTTTTATCATATTAATGCAACACCAGATACATTTGAAATACATAATGGTACAGTGATTCACAATATCTCAAAGAATGATATACATTAATATATCATTCATAATAATGATCACTACAACTACTTGATACATATTAATTATTACATTGGTTGTTTGTATCATATTCACAACACTAGCCTGATACACGTTATAGAAATCAGTAACACTCTCACATCAGAGATACAAAATATATCTGATACATGTTAATTCTTACTCATTTGTTGTATGTATCACATACAAACCATTGCATTTATTTACTACTTTTCATGCTTAACACATAGATACACATTCTCTCGTAACGATACATGGCATACCACAAGAAAATCTGTAGAAATATCATATACAAAATTAATTTTACACTATTGACAATTTACAACTAATGTATCATGAACATCTTATCAATATCAGATAATCATCAAAAACAAAAACAATTATCAACATAATAATAATAATAATAATAATAATAATAATAATAATAATAATAATAATAATAATAATAATAATAATAATAATAATAATAAATAATAATAATAATAATAATAAATAATAATAATAATAATAATAATAATAATAATAATAATAATAATAATAATAATAATAATAATATCATACAAGATTAGAAATAGAGATAAAAAAACTCACATACCTTTTTCTATCAGATCGTTTTACCAAAGCTATGTGTCTCTCCACCAATCTTCTCTGTTGTATCAATACATAAATGATATATTGCAAATTCAGGCTCATTTTTTTCACCTCCAAATACAGTTTTACATCCATGTCATTCTTAATTTTCAATGGAGATGAGTTATTACCTTCTACGATGTATCTGATTTTCAAGTTTTACCTAATCTCATCGATCTCCAACTCGACTGAAATGGCGGCTTTGAGATTCATAAATGAAATCGATTGTCCAACAACAATTCCATCACTTTTGTAACCTTCATAACTTATCTCGCTTACCCAAATTCTTTAATCTCTCAACAAAATCGATATATTCATATTGTATCAGCCAATTTTGTCGAGTAATTTGAATTCTTCATGATTTGGGCTACAATGGCGGCTTGATAGAGATGATGGAAATTCGATTTGAAAGTTGTGAATCTGTTAAAGATTGGGATGGATCGATAACAATCACTTATGCTTGAATCGTGCTATTTATAATCAATTTTAGGTTAATTTTCCTAATAAAGCGCAACATCCAACTATTTTCCTTATTAGGTGCAACTGCCAGCTTTTGCAATGTATTACACATAATGTATCCGGACGAAACTTATGTATCCGGATGACTTTTATTTTAAGGAATTTTTGTAAAATAGAAAAAAGTAGGGATATGATGTAATTTAGATTTTACACTATGAGATTTATGTAAGTTATACAAAAAAGTTTAGGAAAAATTATCTAATTAAACCTACATTCATACCATATTTATTAGGAAGAATTACGCGAAATGACAAACATCTAGAGTATATTATGTAATATAGCTATAATTCTGATTACTTTTAATCTGTTGCTACAATTTCGCAAAATTTTGCTATTCGGTTCCTAATTGTATAAATCCAAAATCTGTATAATTCGGTCCTTATTGTATAATTTCATAATTTGTATAATTCGATTCCTGATTGTATAAATTCATATTTGTATATGCTTACCCTAACTATTTGTATACGATTTGTTGATACATTGGACTTGTATAAGTTATGAAAAAATCATAATAAATTACCCTATTTGTATATTGGAAAGCAAAATATACTAACGAAGTTTTGAAAAATTACTAAATCTATAAACAATGAATTTGTATATACTTACCCTGTTTGTATAATGACAAGAAATAATACAAACGGGCAAGCGAAATATACAAACTGCAACCTCTATAGCAAACAAAACTGTAGCTATGGAGCGCAACCTTATTATGTTTATAATCTTTGCTATTTCTGAAATTTTCTCTATTTACTAATTGAGAAACTATCTAATTACACAAATATTTCTACCATATTTACTAAGTTTTCCTATAGTTTGAAATAATTATATTTTATATCACTAACTAATAATTGTATACCAGATTTCAAGTCAGACACATGTTTTTACTATCAGATACACTAAAATAGGGAGAGAGGCGAGAAAAATTTATTTATGTATCTTATATAAATGTGAATCACAATAGATACACACTAGATACATGTACATGTATGTATCTAGTGTGATTCAAATGTATCTGAGATACCAGATACATAGGAGAGTGGCGAGCGAGATGGAAGGTAGGCGAGCGATATTTGTATACGTAACCCAGATACATGCAAATCCACTCGGATACAGTATATCTAGAATAAATTATATGATTTTGACTTCATGTATCCCGAGATACATGTATTTGGATGGATAATGGACAGACCTGGACGTATTTGATCATACCAAAATATAGTAAGATCTGTAATATTATAAATTAGTGTGTATCTATCTAATTAGCTTCTAAACTAGTGAATTTTTTGTAAGTTATCTGTCACTCCCCGAGCCTACACCCAAAACGTGACCGACACTAGAGAACTATTGCTGGTCCTTAAGCGAACCCTTGTCCTGGCTGATTACTAAGCGGGAGACTAACTAAAGCATACACAAGCTCAAAACTAAAGAATTGTTTAAAAATAGTTTATTATATCTCAAAGTTATCTGAAAATACTCAGTATTAAACATAAAGTTTTAAATAAAACGTCTGAAGCTGAATATTGCAAGACTGTCTATCTATGAAGCCTGTACTGTATGAAGATAGGTGTCGTGACAAGACCCGCGACACCTCAAAATGCTACTACTAACAAATCATAAAGCTGGAGTTCTCCGAAATCAAAGAGGCATCACCAAAAGTTGACGAGCGGATGATGTGATGTCAATGAAACTCCTGTTGATGATCCTAAGTACCTGAATCTGCATCATGAAACGATGCAGATCGAACGATATTAGTACATTGAATGTACGAGTATGTAATAAGGCTGAATAAAACAAATAACTGAACTGAAAGTTCGAAAGTAACTCAACTGAAATATAGTATAAATCATGATGAAAATCATTTAAGCTTTTACCATAGGAATGCAATAATAGTAAATACTGGACTGAAATATATATATAAAAATATACTTTACTTTACTGGGGAGTTTCTCTAACCGACAACCATCACGATGAGCCTCGTGATGATACAACGTCTCGCACACGCTTCCAGAACTGTCATGTACTTTGTCGGAGTATAGAACAAACTCAACTCAAGGATCCACTATAAAGGTCTCCTCAAAGACAGCGATGAGTCATCCAAAAGTTGGTGCGATCCTAACCCATGCTGGCTATGTGGTTTATGGGGAATGTGAGTTGTTTGAGCTCTTCCCCATATTGGTGCTCAATTCTGCTCCCAAAATACATAACTCAATGCTCAAGTAAAAATACTCTCTCTGGGTTGAGATAAGTTCTCAAAAGGGCCTCTTTAAGAGATAACTACTCTGTAATAACTCTATCTAAAAAACTCTTATAATTTTGTGAAAATAGTGCTATCTTTCTCCATGTAAAAAATGATACATTTAGGAATCATTTAGTTTTCTTTAACTCTACTAGAAAAATGATACTTTGAATTTTTACTCTTGAACTCACTTTTAACTTCTCAAAAGAAATTTAAGGAAAAATGTTTGATCAAAAGATTCTCAACGAAAACTCACTAAATGGGATTCAAGTGGGAATATAGACATTAACAATAACTCAACTATCTCAATGCTTAATATATAGCAACTCATAATCAAGAACTTAGAACTCGAAATCAATAATATAACTCATCTTAGGAATCCTTGAAACTAAGGGTATAACCCTAGATTAAACTCTTACTGACTGAATTTAGATGTAGGACGTGAGGATAAACTCAATCTATCACTATGATTAACCTTACATACCTAGAAGAATAAAATTCTTGAAGAAGCTTGAAAAAGAACTCGCTAGGAATCCTTGAAACCCTAGCTTTGGTGTTTCTTGAAGTTCTTGAGCGTAGATTTTTTTGAGAATGAGAGAGTTGAAATAATGGAAACTGACTGACTTTGGTTTTTGGGAGAAATTAATAATCGTGGGTTGGGGTTTTAGGATGAGAAAAAGACATAAACACCACTCCTAAAACGTGAAAAGAAGAGAAAATTAAAAGAATTCAGAAGTAACGTGCGTGGTCGCGCAGCTGAACCTTAGTTTGCGTGGCACTTCACACAATCTGAACAGTTACACTGACCTTGCCGCGCAGCGGACGTCCACTTCGCGCACTGGTTCGGCAGACTATGTAGTGCCTAGGAAAATAGACATAACTCTTTTAGTACATAACTTGGATTGACGAACGGTTAAAAACTGTTAAAAGAAGACTTCAAGGCCTTTCATTTGGTTGGTATTAAACCACAAAACTCTTCATATGTTCGGAGGTATGATTGATTGAAGTTGAACCTTGAATGAACTTACACGAAAAACTTAATCGTTAGGGAACCTCTTAACTGGACTTCGTGCAAAAGGTTCATTATTACCTTAACTCACATCCAAGACACTTCTAATACTTAGGAATGAACCTTAACAAATATGAACAGGTAGTATATCAACCGACCCAAGTTGATACACTTACGACAATCGATTTGAATTCTAAGAGTAGAGTTACGAGGTGTTACATTACCTTTTACTAATTCAATTTATACTTTAAAATAATTATTTATTATTCCACTAAATCTTAATTTTGTAACAGTTTTTAAGTCAGATACATTCGAGATACCTCACTCCTTAAAATTAGCCTAAAATAGAGCTATTCTCACTTAATTATCTCCCTAATTTACTCTTCCACTCCAAATCAACCTCACTCTCTCTTAATTCTTCCCTTCTCACGTATTCTTACGACAACAACAACCATGACTGGCAGAATATCCCAAGTAACAAGGTCCACCAAAGTTTCAGTCAGTCAACGCCACGGGCGGCATAATGTTGCCTTGCTAATTTGGTGGAGTTTTTGATGAAGTCAGCGGTCTCTGATCGGAGAGAGTGACGAAGGGGAGAGGAGAAGAGACAATGGTCAAAATATGTGTATGACAAAATATACGCATGTATCTAATTAAGAGTTCATGTATCTGATAAAATGTACATGTATTTTGAGTTAAGATTATATGTATTTATGGGAAAAGATTTTTGATGCTCCAAAAATGGGAAGAAATTTTAAAAAATTGATTTTTTTGGGAAGAAATTCAAAAATTCAAGGAAGAATGCTTGATTTGCTCCTAAATTGATGCGTTTCAGTTACATTTCATACTTAGATACACATAATTTTATGTATCTGCTTAGCATATCTAAGATACATATATCTGGACGAGCCAGATACATGTATCTAGAGATCGAAATATTGTAAGAATTATAAGATTGATTACTCACGGGAAAATAGGTAATTAGTCCCTACACTAGTGAAATTTATGTTGTTTGCCCAAAAAATTATACATAAACCACAAACATATATATACAATCAACTTTTCTATAACTATCATCCCTTATAAGGACATTTCATTATAACAATTTAATTTTCTCAATAATCAATTTTTCATGTTATAATTTACTTTTTTTATAACACCATTTTTGCATATAACAACAATGATATTTTACCATAATTATAAGAAATATATTATGTATAAAATAAAATATTAAAATATAAATGGTAATCATCATTAATTTCATGTACATAATAAATTTCAAATACGAATATCGAAAAGAAAAATATTTGTATTTAAATGATACTCAACAGTTATAGTCAAACATTTACTAGGAAAGACTACCGATGTTTGCCGTTTTGACATTGATACTTTTTCTATTATTTTGATTAAATTTGTAAACAAATACATTACTTCTTCTTCATACACAAAATCATTAAATTAAAAAGGGAAAAGGCTCAAATATGTCATCGAACTATTAGAAAAGACTCATTTATGCCATCCGTTAAATGTTTGGCTCATCTATGCTATTGTTGTTAAAGAAAAGACTCATCCATGCCATTTTTTTTAACTCCGCTTTTGCAAAACCATTTTTTACACCCCAAATAAGGTTTAACACTTTTTAATTGACGTTTTAGGATCAAATGTACAGTTTTTGCTTCTTTTTCTTTAAGAACACCAAAAACACATGGAGAACATAAACAACTCCCAAATTTTCAATATCTTCAATTCTTCAACCAAAAAAAATAATAAAAATCCCTCCAAATATTGACCACATGACTAAATTGGAACATTTTTCTCCCTACAAGTGTTCCAATAACACAAAACAGACACAAGCTGAATTGTGTAACAGGAACCTCAAAACTTCACATTTCAACTTTTTCCAGATGCATATCACATTTCTTAGGATAACATAAGCCAGTAACATCTTAGTCCCCCTCCTGGCTTCAACTCATACCAATTTCAAGTGCAATAGAGCAGCTCTTCCGACGAAAATGCCAACCAGAGATATCTCAAAAGAAATACAGACAATGCAAGGTAAACTGCTTCAAGCAGCAACAGGTATTATTTCATTTCCCATGCAACATGAACAATTTGTATGTCAACTAGCAATACAATGTGTCATCTAAACTGCTTGCTAAGTTCAGTTGACAACAATCAACAATCACAAACAAATGCAACAATTAACATATCCTATTTAGTAGACTTCAACATGCCATTGCTTGTTCTTTTTGAGTTGAGAAAGCTTCTGCTCCCAGCTCTCACCTCTCTCTTCAGCAACCCTCTTCAGGGTATCCTGGATGCCGGGCATCATACCCTTCAACCCGCAGAAATAGATGTGGGCCCCTTCGTCCAGAAGTTTGAAGATCTCATCACTGTATTCCTCAATTTTATCCTGAACATACATCTTCCCCCCTTTATTGTTCTTTTGTTCTCGGCTAAGAGCACGGTCATATCTGAAATTGCCTGGGTAGTCATTGAGATACTTGGTGAACTCATCGTCGTATAGAAGGCTGTCGGTGTTTGCAACCCCAAGGAAAAGCCAAGCAAGGCCATTAAACTTCATTGGAACTGACTCCATGAACATACGACGAAGGTAGCCTCTGAAGGGAGCCACACCAGTTCCAGTTCCAATCATGATGTGTGTGGCATTAGGATTATTTTCAGGTAGAAGCATTATCTTACCAGAAGGACCTGTGAGAACATCCAAAGGGCGATCAATGAAGAAGAAAATTGAATTTCGGAGTGTTTCACCAGTAAATATGCAACCCACCAACAAATTATAAGAATCTAAGAGCCACATGAAATATCCAGTTTAATTGCAAAGCATCACCACACTTAATGCTCAGCAGGGTATCTTATTTAGAAATTAGAAGCACGTAGTTAGAATTTAGAGGAAAAAGGTAGCAGTGTAGGAAGACTATGGAGTATAGAAGTTCTTTACTGGGAAGTTTGTAACTAAAAGGGGGGTTAGTAACGCCAAATCCAAATCTAGAAGGGACATACAACAGACTAACGGAAGGCAAAATTTACTTCCTTTGTTAATAATAGTAAGGAAATCATTAGTTATACAAAATAGGCATTTAAGGATTCATCATATGATCAGATAGTCAAGGTAAAAGATTCAAGAGATAGTGATGGACAAAGCACTGATGCACTTTTAGGAGAAAAAGTATGCATATCAGCCGGCAATTTGAAGCACACAAGGAAAAGGCAAATATCTTCAATCTGTTATGCTGTAAAACCTAAAGGGTCAACTGGACAATATAATTTCCTGCTGACAAGACCACTTTTAACAGTATGCTGCCTCAAAGACCATTTCTTTGTCCCTCTATTGAAATGTTGGAAAAACCTACTCATTAAGCCAAAATGCAAATGATGTGATCAGACATGACAAATTGAAATGCTATGTATGGAAGACGAGTAGTGTTGGCATGCAAAGTCTTCTTTGAATAACATCTGTAAAAGGACTATTTGGATTTCACCTGTGATCTTCACTTTGTCACCAGGCTTCACATTGCATAGGAAGTTGCTGCAAACACCATTTTTGGATGGGTCTTCTTTTCCTGTCTCAGGATCATAGTAGACAGCTCGTCTGACACACAAGCTAGCCGTTTTCCCATCAAAAGAGTCCCCATATCTGGTGGATGCAATTGAATATAGACGAACATTGTGGGGACTCCCTGGTTTCTTAGGGTTTTCACCCTGAAAGAAGTTAAAAGTGAGACTCTGAAAGACTGGTGGGTGTAGAAATTATACGAAGCTCATACTGAGGCTTGGTATAAAAAAAAGGATAAAAGCATCATGATATCAATTTTTTATAATTTTTGCATCGCAAAAGGGGGGGCCCAAACTACAAAAGGTTCAGGTCAAATATAGTCGGACACCAACAGTATCAATGACCAAAACATCTGAAACGCAGAAGCTAACATACAAGCATGCCAGGGCTAAGATTGGATGTACATTTTTGGGGCCCCTTCCGACTATTGGGATGTCAAAAGCACAAAGTAGTAAAAATAACAAGTGAATATTCATGGTAAATGTCCTATTAGTGACAGCAATGAACATGGTTGTCCTTCAAACTGAGTACACCAAATGGAGATGTGTTTAAAGCAAAGAGGACACAGATTTTATTCAAAATGTTATATAACTGGTCATATATATTCAGGCCAAAACAAGAAAGCTTTTCAATGCGATGAAAATAATAGGGAAAATGGAGCCAGAACTTACAGGAGGAACGACACCATAACTTTGTCCTTCCCAGTAAGGAAGGTTTCCATCATGATCAATGACAATATGACAAGTCTCCCCGGGAGCTTTTGGGCCTACAATCCTTTCAACAGAGACAATTGTTGCTGTGTATGGTTCCTTGGGCTTGTAGATATTCAAGGGTGGTTCTTTTGCATCTTCAAGCGATAAAGGTGAAACTGAAACCTTGGCTTTGCTAGCATGTTGCACTGACATGCAAACAATGTATTGGCTTCTGGATCGAGCCGCTTTTAGATCGATAGATGGCATAGAGATGCATGATTTATCACTGAATGTTAAGCTTGTAGCCTGTAACAATGAAATGCATATCAATTGGGGATAAGAAAACAGTAACTACTGTATAGTATTCTTTAGTTTAGTCAAATCACTATCAAACACAAACAGTCATGAAACAGACAAAACATGTGATTGCATAGATCAGGAAACACATATTCAACTAAGTGTGCACATCAGCACATATCAACCAATGTAAGTAGCTATCAGCCTATCACATCCTACTTTATTTTTCTTTCCTCATTAAGTACATTATCAGAGTTCCTAATGTCCTTCGACTCACATGATTTTTGTTCTTTATTCATTTTATGGTTTAGTTCATCTCTCTATTTTTGTTCCTTTTATTGTAATACTTGCTGCCCATGTACTTCTATGACCCACCTTGGCACATGTTGCATTGACCGTCAAATAATTATTTTACTGATGAAAATGGAACACATGTTCTTAGAACAAAGATATATGCACTAGAATTAATCGAGGAGAATCTAAAAACTGTATGCCACCGGTAAAGGATGTTTTCATGCTGATACATATACCAATACATGTTAGCAACAAAAGGACCAAGAAATGAAAAACAAATGTGCTTACTTGGAAACATCTAAATGAGTCAAGACCACAAAGCAGACGAACAATGTATAAGTTACTTATAAAGACAGAAACTTTAGGATATTTTCTCAAGTGATTCTTGCCTTAACAGCTTAGAGATGGACCAAAAGTTATGGAACACATGACATCTGCATTTTTTCAGGAATAAGGATATACACAAGCTGATATCCACAAAGGAATTGAGTGAATATGTAGGAATCAAGTTACTCCCTTGGAAATCACTAGTGGCTGCCGAAACACGGATCATAATATTCTTCATTTGTTTAAATACATATCCTCCCACCCCCACCAGCATTTGTACAAAATCCCTTTGACACACGCCTGGAAAAGCTTTATGCACCAATCCTTTTCCCAACCATAGCTTTTACACACCTCTTCAGTGTTTAATCATTTTTCCCCACAAGTGTATGTCCAGCACCAATGTTGCCGTGAAACATGTCATTAACTCAAAAAAATACTTAAAATTACAGTCCTTCACTGCAAGAATCCAAGGGGAAAATATTCCTGTAACTATCAGTCTCTCTTCAACAACTTTTACATTTCATTTCATCTCCTCTTCTACCCACCTCTCAATTCTCAAGAAGCAAAACCCAAAATACCACAACCTTTCTAAATCTACAAACTCACTAGTAAAGCCCATGGCCGGTTCTTATTAACGCCATTATTAGACACAAATAAAGTTTTCACACCTATTTCACCCCATGACAGACACACAAAGAACATATTTTTCATGCACCATGTGTTGCTCGTCGGATCATACTCCTCCACTGCTGCAGCCCTTGCACAACCGCCGGCCAATGTAGGATTTCACATCCACAACCTTCCTAGCATACTTCTTCCTTGGAAAAAGCAGCCCTTGTCTTGGACACCTTTTCCAGCTTCATTTCTCTTCCCAAGCTTTGCAGAATTCAAACAAGTCATATATTCAGTCTTTTCTAGCAAAGTGTTTGGATTAGTCCCTCGCTCATCTTTTTAGTAGGTCTAGTTTCTCATTAATTAGATCAAGCAATTACATTGACAAGAAACACTCTGATTTTTTACACCATTGAGATAAATTTGGGATCAAGAGCAGTATTTAAAAAAAAACTCTTGTCCGGTTTCGAAGCATCTTTTCACAAAATCAAGATTCTCAACTTGTGTGCAATGAGGATGAAGGATAAATGTCGAGGAATTAAGAAGTTGGGACCAACGACAGAAAAGCAAAGGTAAAGAAGGAAGTGAAGAATGAGGTACCCGTGAGAGATATTCAAGAAGAAGGTCATTTGGGAGAGTAGAAATGGTTGTTCCGGTGGTGAGTTGAGGCAGAGAAATTTAACTTTTACACACAACAAGTGTAAAACAATTTTAGAAAATGAAAAGGACTCAAAATAAATGAATAGGTTTAAAAGTCGGACACGTAGCGTCCATGTAAAGCTTCTGACAAATTTTTTTGCATTTTACTAGCTTCTTTTGTGTGTAGAACATGTGAGTACCATGTAGCTGAAATGGTGCGCATTGGACATAATTTAGGAAAGGTTTAGTGTGTAAAGCTTTTTCCATGAATTCGAGGTGTGTCAAAGGGATTTCATTACAAGTTGTGGGAGAGCAAACTATGTGTTAAGCCTTCTTCATACTATTAGACTTCGATTCAAGAGGAATAGAAAGCAAGGTTCAGATACAGAAGGAATTAGTCATGAAATTCTCGATTACCCATTACAGGATAGAAAAGGTTAGCATTCTAGGAGCATGGGGATCAAAATGAAGCATATCAGTTGCGATTAATTTAGATCTTTGGGAAGAGAGAACCATCAATATTACGTCTTGTGATCTAGACGAGCATGAAGACATAGCAATATTAGTTAAGAGATGATTGAGCAAGCCTGAATGTACAAGACACACAAGTTGTTTCATATTATCATTTCATTAAATCTTTCAAAATTTAGCACATAGTCAGAAAACCAATTTTAATCAAGATCAACTGCATTTTGCATCACAGAAAAGGAAAAAAGGGGGAAGGCACATTGACTGTCACAGTTACCAACTGGACCACTCAACATGTAATTGAGCTCACCTACACATTCAGATACCTTAAGTCCAACATCATACAATTGTCCATCAAATATCTGAACAGTTTTGGGACATGTCAAACTCAAATAACACAAGCTATGACAGTGACTGGTAAAAATACAATTTTTTTTCTCTTTTTGTTGAGAAAAAACAAATCAAACCCCTTTTTTGTCTCTGTGTTAGGAAATGGAAAGTAATAGCAATGACTAAAGATATTCAAGAACCTTAAAGGTAGATCTTCGGAAAGAGGAATCCGTTTGGAAAGGAACAGCAACTGCCACCTGCATTCAAACACATACCTTGTTAAAACCCATGAGCTAACAACTAAAACAGGAGGGATCCAGAATTTGAAGTCAACAAAGGTAGATAAAAATCGAATCTTTTTGAGGTATTAGCATAGTAGTTACCTGAGAGATAGCTGAATGAGCCATGATCGGATCCAATGATTCTATCAATTTGTGTGTAGGAAGAAAAACTCTGAAAGGAGAAAGATGGAGAAGGGTTTATATATTGGGGGTTTTCCAATGGAGAAGTTGGCAAGGCCAATAGGGGGAGGGATTATAGTGATCCTTTGGAGTTGTGCAAAGGACAAGATTGATGGCTTTTCAGAGATCCATTTCAATTTTGTGAGCTCTTCTGCTCTTTAACTAAACACTATTATATTATTTTCTTCTTTTCAAAAGGTTCATTAGTTTTAAAAATAGGAAAAAGTGTCATATTTGTCCTTTATGTTCTTGTAAAAAAAGTTACATTTTTCATTTGTCATACTTTAATGTTATATTTATTTTTATTATCTACACATATTTATCCTTAAATAATTTAAGTCGCATTTCCAATTGCTTCTTTCCGATCGATATACAAGCAGTTGGGCGCGAAACTTTCTTTGTGAAAAAGCTCGTCCTTGTCAATGTCACCACTCTTATTATTCTCTGTGGCATCTATGTAGATATAATTTTATTCCAATTAAAATTTAGTCTCAATATTAAACTCACCAATTAAATCCAAAAAATAGAATAAATAAGTAGAATATGTTTTTGTCAATCAATTTTAATTTTACCAGAAATCTTGAATCTTTTATGTGGGTATTCATTAAGATTTTTTTTTTTTTCATATTTGTTTAATTAAGCTACTATTTTGTCTATTGTTCAAAAGCAGCATCAACTTCTTGTGTCTTTGCTTTTGTGTAATGTGGTTGCAATGGAGGCAACAAACTCAGCATATGTAGAAAGGGTGGAGAAGTTTGCCAAATTTTCATTTTCAGGCCTTGAAAGAGATTACTTTATAGGAGTCAATGTCATACCCTTATAGAATCGTCATAGTGAATGCTAGACAGAAATGTGCAGCGAAATTATCTTATTCTGCAAAAAGCCATATGAAAATGAAAGTTAGAACAAATTTGTAATGACTCGGTTCGGTCATTTTTGGTAAATTTCATGAATTTACTGTTTTGCTCTCCGTGATTGACCCCGGGTCTCCTATGTTTGAGTTTTAAAATGTTGGTTTTGAACTTTGAGTTAAAAGTTGAGAATTTGGTAAGTTTTGAGTTTGAAAGGCTAAGTTGTTAAGAAAGTGATTTTCGATGTCTTTTGGGGTTTCAAATGTCGGAATGGAATTCCGTAGATTCCATCAGTCCCAAAATGTGAAATCTAATCAATGAGAGTTGTCGGTTTCTGATTCGGAGTCTTTTTGAGGATTTGAGGTCCTAAGTTGTGAAATTGTGGAAATTTAGCCTTTGGATTGACTTTGGTCAGCATTTGGGGTTCGGATGCTCGGATCGGAATTCTGAGATTTTTGTTGGATTTAGGGGATGATTTTAGGCCTAGATGAGGTCTTGGTTGATTTTTGAGAGGTCCCGATCTTGTTTTAGCCTTTTTAGATGTGAGTTAGTTTCTTGTGATTTTCACAAATGTCGAGTCAAGGATACCTCAGATTCGTGTTTTGACAGTTCCATTGCTTCCGAAACGTCGAGTATAATTGATTTCCTTATGTGGTTTGTGTGTACGGGGTTCCAAATGAATCCCGAGGATCCTTTCGATGATTTTTGAGTTGGCTGGTTTTCTGTGTTCTGGTGCAACCCTCCACATTCGCGAAGCTTGTGGCGCGTTCGCAGAGGGGAAGGGATGAGAACCCCTTGTTCGCAGAGTCTCGACTGCGTTTGCAGGAGGTCAAAGCGTTGACCTCCGCGTTTGCGGGAGACCAACCGCGTTTGCAGAGGTCCAGGTCATTAAAACTCGCGTTCGCAGGCAGGGGTCATCATTCACGGAGGACACCCAGCAGTGTTTAAACCCAAATTTCGGGGTTTCTTCCACATTTTCATTTTTCGGAGCTTGGAGAACTCGGTAGAGGCGATTTTTGAAGTGGGTTTTTCAAGATAAAATTGTTGGGTAACATTTCTTAACTCTAAATCTGCGATTACCCATTATTATTATTGAATTTATGAGTTTCAATCAATATTTTGGGTTGATAAATTGGGGGTTCTTCATGAACTTGAGTTTTGAAGTAAAAGTGAGTTTATGAACTGATTCTAAGACCTTTTTCGAAATGATTTTCCCTAATGAGTTCCTAAAGCCTTGAGTAATGTTGTTAAGTATTAAATTTCGGATTCAAACCTTATTTTCAAAATTGGGTTTGTGTTGATTGACCCACTTTTCAAGAGAAATTTATGTGGGTATTGTTGTTTTCAGAAATTTATTGTGAATACTTGTTCGTGCATAGATTGTGTGGCTTTGGAAGTGATCCGGAAGGGGAAGACTCAACTATTGGAGTGATTGTTGATTGATTTAAGGCAAATGGCTTCCAAATCTTGTATTCTAGTTGAGTTCGTATACTTCCTTCGTTGATTGTGTGTTGGGAGTAATCAGGATGAGGTGAAGGGTTTAAATTGTCCACTTGTTATATCTAAATGAATAAAAAGGGTTTAAATAAAAAATGTTATGTGATAAACATGATAATGTGAATTGCCTTATTGTGACCCTTGATGATTGATTGATGAAATGCGTGAAAGCATGATTGTGGACTTGAATTGTATGATTTGTTGTATCTTCCATGTGGTGTGATATGGCTTGTATGCATTGATTGTGAACACTGTAATGAGACATGTGATGATTTATGATGCCGATGTCTTTGCCGACGAGTGTTGTGATGCCGAGGTCTTTGCCGGCGAGTGTTATAAAGCCGATGGGAAATGGTTTCGGCTAGTGATGATCATTGTGACTTGATGCACTTGATGCTTATGTGTGACTTACTTGTGGATTGTGATTGATGTACTTGTTATGCGTGACTGAACTACTTGTCATTGAGATTGACTTATTTGATTTGTTTGATTGTTGAATTGTGAAGATTGCACTGTGAATATTGGGTCAGTGAGCCTTCTATTGTTGAATTGCTAGGTTAAGCTGATTTCTGTGCAGGTTGTAGTTTGAGGAGGTTCGGCTTGAGTGTAAGGGGTATTCGATTTCTAGTTAGTTGCTTTGTTTAATAGGCTGCTTGTTGGGTACCGTGTTGTTGGTACTCACCCTTTGCTTCCACACTTGTGTAGGTTCCGAACCCGGACCCGTGTGATCTCTTTCTCCTTCTCTTGATCTCGAGGCTGTCAAGGACTTGAATAGGTAGCTGCTTGTTATTCGGCGGGATCCCCTTTTCCTTTTCTTACACTTTGTTCTATTTGAGAAACAAAGATTGAGACTTGTATTTGTTTCTTAAATCCGTACTTATATATTTAGTGGCTTGTGCACATGACAACCAGATTTTGGGGGTTTCAATAGTAGAATAAGTTTTTTGCTTTATCTTTTTCTTGTTTTTTATTGTTTTTCGCTTTTCTTTCATTTTCGTTGGGTTGAGGTTGACTTGTCTTGGTGGAAAAAGACAGGTGTCATCACATTCATTTTTGGGTCGTGAAAAAATCGAGAAGCACGTGTTCATGTTCTAATCATATATGAAGCCAATAATGTGAGATGAAAATGATATTATGAGTTGGGACTAATAAGTTAAACGGATTGGATATAATAATGGGTGAGTAGAATAATTAATTTGAAAGTAAATTTTAATTGCGATAAAAAATATATTCATGTGGGCACCACATAGACGTCACAGAGGATAATAAGAGTTTTGACATGACACTTAACAGTTCAAGAGAAAATATTTGTCTAAAGTTGGATGACAAGGAAAAATATATCAAAAAGATATGACAAAAGTTAGCCTCAAAGTTTTCAATTCCTGATAGCGTTCTTGCAAGCCTCATACCATTGAAATTTAGCCCTTTTCTAGGTTAACTTAGTCAAAGAAGCAACAATAGATGAAAATTATTCTAAGAACCTTTATAATAGTCAGTCAAACTCAAAAAATTTCTAATATTAGTCGGAATTGTGGGTCTGGGCCAATTTTTTACTGCCTCAATTTTCTGAGAGTCAACTTGAATACCTTCGATGAACTCTATGTGGCCTAGGAATGCTACAAACTTTAACCAAATTTACACTTGAAAAACTTGACAAATAACTCTCGATCATTAAGAGTCTGAAGAATTATTTTTAGGTAACTAGCATGATCCTCCTCACATCTTTAAGATGTCACCAATACACACAATATAAGAAATATGTGTAAGTATGGTTTAAATACTCTATTTATAAAATCTATAGATGTTGTAGTAGCATTAGTCAAATCGAAGAACATGACAAGAAATTTGAAGTGACCATAACTGATCCTAAAAGCAGTCTTAGGGATATCACATACTCTAACTTTCAACGGATGATAGCCAAATTTGAGGTCTATCTTAGAAACAAGTGGCACTCTAAAGGTGGTCGAACAAGTTATCGATTCTAGAAAGGGGATACTTATTATTTATGGTGACTTTGTTCAACTGGCGATGATTATTCACAGTCTAATGGAACCATTTTTCTTAACACAAAAAAGATTGGAGCACCCCAAGGTGAGACACTTGGTCTAATGAAGCCTTTATAAAAAAAGATCTTTTAACTACTTTTTTAAAACTTTTTTAACTCGTCTGAAGCCATTCTATATAGAAGAATGGGATAAGCTGAGTATCAAGAAGAACATTTATTCTAAAGTCTATCCCTATTTGGAGGGGTGACTCTAGTAAAATCATCAAGAGAGACTTTTGGAAACTCATTCATGATTGGAACTGACTAAAGGGGAGGTGTCTCAATACTAGAGTCTCTAACTCCGACTAAGTGATAAATACACCTCTTTGAAATTATATTTTGTGACCTTAAGGTATGAAATCAAATGACCCTTAGGCATCACTAAACTACCTTTCCACACTTAAATTGACTCGTCTGGAAATTAAAATTTTACAACTCGAGTTCTACAATCAACTGAAGCATAACATGAATATAATCAATTCATGTCTAGAATGTATCAAAATCTACAATATCTAAATCAACTAGGTAATTTGTGGTATCTATATAAAGGACTGAGACAGTGCAATTTTATAGACTTTTTTAGCCAATACAGATTCACCAATAGAAGTAGAAATATTAAAAACTCTAAAAGTTATTTGAGATTGATCCCGAACTTAATAGCTATATAAGCAGTCACAAAAGACAAAAAAACACTTAAATCAAATAAAACTTAAGTATCAATAGAGAAAACTTTTAGCATACCAACAACAACATCTAGGGGGTTTCCTGATCTTGACAACTATATATGTCATACAAACGGTTCTAACCTCCGCATGTTCCTGATGTAGTGCATTTTTGGGATACTCTACCAGCTAAGGCTGCTAAAGTAGATTGGGCTATGTTGCCCCTATTACCCTATCTCAAAGATGGACATGTCTCTAAAAATGGCCCAACTAGGCGCTCTTAAAGCATCCCATTGTGCCATCATGATACCCCCCTTAATGGGGCCTACTATACTTTCCACAAAGTGGGCACCGAGTAACTCGTTAAGCCACACACTACCCTATTTCTGAGAACTTTGACCTCTGAAATTTTAAATGTCTTGAAAATTCTGATCATTCCTATTTCTCGATGCAGGTGCACTAGTTGTTGATGACATAGGTCCAGATGACCTTTATATGAAAGAATGACTTAATATAGTCCTCTGCTGATTAGGCTTATGATCTGCTGACTTTGCCCTCTTAATCTATTATTTCTATTTATCTTTTTGTTTATGTTCATCTACCTGCTGAGCGTACATCATAAGTCTGGAGATGTCCATATCATTGATCAATAGTGTAGCCTTACAGTCTTTTTTCATGTGGTTTCCCTAATCAGATATAAACTTTCTCATTCTAACCCTCATATCTAGCACCTCTCTAGAGCATAACCAGATAGTTAGGTGAATTTGAGGTCATACTTTTTCACACTCATAGGACCTTGTTTTTTATTCGCAAACTCTTCTACCTTAGCCTCTTTCAGATCTTGTGAAAAGAAATGATCCAAAATGCCTTCTCGAAGCTATCTCGAACTGTTAGAGCTACATTCTCACCATGAAATTGTTCTCACAAATTATACCATACAATTGCCACATCATAGAGTTGATAAGAAGTAAATTCTACTTCATAAGTTTCCCTAGCATGCATCACCCTCAAGATTTTTTACATCTCATCAATAAAGTTCTGAGGCTCTTCTTCCACTTTAGATCCTGTAAACATTAGCAGGTTCATTCTGAGAAAATATTTAATCCTTGGCGCACCTAGATTGTTCGGTTACTTTTGGACAATTAATAAATAGAAATTATAAGATTTTTAGAGCTTCTTTTTGAATGATATTGATTGTCGAACCACCATTTGTTAGTATGTGATGGAGATATTGTTCTCGAATAGCTCCCACAACTAACAAACGCCTATTATGCAACTTAGATCCTACCAATAAGTCATCATCTATGAAGGAAATTGTAGCAAAACAAGGGGCAACTTTTCCATTAACATGATGTTCTTGTGTTATTGGTGTATTATGCTAGCCTTTTCTTTCCTTTGTTTCGTCTGTCTTGTAAACAACATGTCTCACACCAATTTGACTATCACGAAGGAATTTTTGTGGAAAGAATTCATACAATGTAATAGGCTTTCAAACCTTCTGCGATAAGAAATCCTTGATCTTTTGACTAGTACAAGATTTACTGCTTTTTGATGGTTTTAGTTGACGCACATCACTTCATATTACTCTTGTGTTAGGAAGTTGTATCCTAAGACTTGCTCTATGTCTCCTTTTCTTAAGAGTAACCATAGTCCAATCATCATCTTCATTTTCTTTTTGGTTGTTGTCTATCTCTAGTGAACCTTCAAGAGATTTTCTTTAAAAGTCAACTTCAACAAGCGTGAAACTCTTGAATTGCAACAAAATGGTGTTTGGCATAATTATTTACCTCGAACACTTATTTTGATTGGGTGTTACACTAGCATGACTTGCATCCACTCTTTCATCCATGCCAATGATAATTTTTCCTTCACTTACTAACATCATGATTTTTTCCTTCAAAACAAAGCGTTTACTTGTCGGGTAGCTAATGACGTGATGAAATTTACATTATTTAGGATCAGTAACATTTTTAATTTCTTCAGGCCTCTTTGATTCAGGGATATCAATGACTTTCTTAGCTAGCAACTAATCAAGGATCATAGGTACATATTAATCTGGAAACGGGTGAACATTCGCCTTTAACTTCTTCAAGATTGGGCGTCATTTCTCCTCCTTTGGATATTGACTTGGGGTTCCTCCTCTTTCAATTTTTTCTTGGTGGTGACCTTTACAAAAGTTTCTTTCACTACCATATATTTTTTTACTTTGGATCTTTGAGGTTGTTCCTTTCTTGAACTCTTTTTCTTTTGTCAGATCAGCAAAAAGAGATGTCTTTTCATGACTTGTGATGCTCAACTCCATTTCATGCACTAGTGTAGCAAGTTCTTCAAATGTTCGTGATTTTATTCCTTGTAGTATGTGTAGAAGTCCCTAATACATACCTTGAATGCACACTTTCACATCAGATATTTCATAAAGTTGATTTTTGCAATCCAAATCAATGCTTTCTAACAATTGATGTCATCCACAATAGGGTTATTTTTCTTTGCTTAGTACCGGTCAACTCTATCATGCTTATCGTTCGATGAGTACTATGAAAATAATTGAGGAATACTTTCTCGAATTGCTCCAAAAATATTAAGAGAATCATATTCCAGGTTGATATACTAGTCGAATGCATTTTCTTTTAGCAAATGAACTATCTGTTTTAACAAAAGCTCACCATGTGTTCCTGTATTGCTACAAGTTACAACAAAGTGGACAATACGTTGCATTGGGTTCCTTTTGCCATCAAACTGTTGTAGCTTTTGGCGATTGATAGTTTGTTGACATGGATATACAATCAATTCGTCTGTTATATGGCTTGGAGTAATACAATGACCTTTGTGGCGTTACACCATATTGAGCCATGTTGGTGTTTGTTATCATGTCTTCAACTGTTGGACAAATAATGTTGTCACTGAAATAAATTATTTCTCCTTTTGATATTTAGATTTAACTAGAGATTCCTCAACGTACTTGTTTTGTGGATTAAAGTCAGGTGGACAAGTGGGGACGTGACTTGACTCTCCAGGTCTGAAGGCCTCTAACTTGTTCATAAGTTGAGAAATATAAAGATTTTTATCGTTAGTAAATTTCTTCAAGGCTTCAAGATTTTATCCATCTTTGCGAATTTCTTGTCCATGCTAGCTGAGTCAGTCATCAAGGCATTGACATTTATTGAAGTTGGTCAATCTGTTGAATCATCAAATTCATCAAAGTTGGAGCCAATTTGAGAAAATTCTTCAAAGAACACGAATGCGAGGTTTCCCCCCAGGGTTGCAGTTACGACAGTCTATGAGAGTTGTTGTTTTTCACCATCTCCAAAAAGTGAAGTATTCATATTTATCTAAGCCACTAGTCTTGAATTTACATCGAGTAATTCAGCTCACATGTCTGAAATCAGCAGATACGATAGCAATAGAGTCCTTGGATGAAACATCACCGGTCTTCTTGAAGGCCATTGCAATAGTTGACTTTATAGTTTCTTATTTTCAAGAGAAAAAGATGAAGATCATAATTGGCCCCACTAGGCGTACCAAAATTTGTTCGCAATTTTTTTTCAAAGTGTCAAAAATCAACTACAAATAAAAAAAAAAAAAAGAAAAAAAAAATTTTATTGATGAATTTGTGATTACAATTTTGTTTTTATTGATTTTTGTCTCGTACACTTCTGCGAGATTAGAGGGACTTCAGTAGCGTACTTCTCAAATTTTTAAATGATTTGGATTCTAGAGATGTATTATGATCCCTGGGAATGTAGGTTAGTGGTTTGTTGGTTCAGAAAGATCTTCGGAAAATTCGTCGACCACTCCTTGGTAGAACTAGGTAGTAGATATTGTAGCTTTCTACAATGCTTGTCTCAATGATTGTTGAGGCTGATTTTAAGAATGCCTTTGGATGTCATGCATATCCCCTATTTAGAGTTGTATGATATGGACAAGATTGTTTATGATTGGCCAAAAGATGTCATTTGGATTTTGGACACTTGACAGATCGTGATTAGTTCTTGAATTTGACTGGGACTACCACATTGTTTGAACACATGACATCATCTTGTTATTCTTTGATGCCAAGCCACTGTGACACGCGGTATGAGTTTGAGTTTCAAGGTGTAATGGACCTTGGACTTGAATTATTAAAATTGACTAATTAATTTGTAAAGTTTAAATTAATTAATCAACTCAAATAAACATGAATTAAATTTTAAATTTGTATACATTTAATCCAATAAAATTTATACGTCTACATTTATGCATTCAGTGGAATATTTCTTTATTTCCATTATATTCTAGATTTTTTGTGGGAGAACATAGAGGAATCGTTTTATTGTTCAATTTCACTTTGTTCTAGCCTCTGATATGGATATGCATCACAATCTACCTCGTTGAAATTTGATCTTGTTTCTTTCTCTCGATATAACATAGATTATCATGACAAACACACTAGTAGCAATCTCAGTTCAGTTCAGTTTGTCCTACCGCCTTATTAGCAGTAGTACTGATCGATCCATGCTACCTCTATTTTCCAGTCAGAAATACCGTTGCTGCTAGTCTTTTTTGGACAGCCATGAACTTGACCTAGGGTGCACTTCATTTTGTAAGGAAATGCTCTTCCACTCAAATCTTATAAATAAAGGCATAACATAGATATACATCTTCTGAGTCGAGTATTGCCCACCCCTCTATACCTTTGCAAACTCAGTCATCAAATTCCCTTGTTTAGCTTGTCTTTGTAATAATACATCTCTAGAATCCAAAATTTTCGTCACTGCTTAAGATGCAGAAGTAGGTATAAGTATAGTTTCAAGATCCCTTTTTTATGAAGTAAGTGTGTATTCATTGAAATCATAAACAATCTTGCTATATTCCACAATTGTTTTGAGTAGTGCTACCTTATTCCATAACTTAAGTTCAATGATATTCAGTCCACTTGCAGTGTGTGGTTTGCATGTTGTTTCCCATGATAATAAGGATTTGTTGGACATATTTACTGCCTCTCTCCATAAGAAAGTCCTACAAACTTTTATAACCCTCTGAATAAGAAGAAATACATGTCCCAAAAAATATTGATTTGATCAGCTGAACTCTACCTACATAGTGTTGGGTAAAATCGGGTAATTTATCCCATAAAAGCAACAAATTAAAAGAACATCAGAATTTTGTTAACGGAGTTCAGCTAATTTAGCTTAATCTCCAAGCACCGCCCAATTGGACTATTTAATTAATAGAGGAGAAGAGATATAAATTTTGGGATCCGATACAATGAAGGGGAGAAGGTTAATTTATAACCTCCAAATCCTCCTCCCCAACCTAAACCCACCGATGTGGGACTTGACTAAAAAAGCCAAAAATCAACAAATCTCCACCTTGGCTTAATTTCAAGTCCC
>JAJONR010012869.1:0-14494 GCA_029582245.1 Solanum etuberosum | reverse complement strand
TATTTCCAATTTAGTTCTTTTTGGAACTCAAGGTGCTACATCTAGTGACCTTAACACTTAAGAAATTTTAAATTCCTCGGTAAAATACTACTCACAACGAAGGATGGTTCGAGTCTTAGCTCAAAAAATTTCTGGGGTGTTACAGAGAAAGAAACAACAGAATTAGAAGAGACCTTTACAAAGGTTGATTTGGGACTCCGGGCCCAATTAACAACTAATTAAAAGGACGACAGATGAGAAAGAATAGTTATGCAAATTGTTGAGAAAAAAAATCTAGTCCTTTCATTCCTTTTAATTTTCATAGAGTCTAAATTTCCCATCTCCCTTCTAGTTATCTTTTTCAACAACTCTTTTATTTTTACTAGTCCATTGTTATTCTGCAATTTCTTTGTTAGTTCTATTTTCGTGTTGTAATTTTGATGAGTTAAGTGATTATAATATCTGAATGTTGTTTCTATTGTGAAATTGGAGTTGTTATACTAACCACTACAAAAGAATATTAGTTGACACAACTAACGACATTTTCACGTAGATAACAACAATTAGTCGCAGTACTTCAGGGCTTGAATGAAACTTTGCTATTGGTGAATTATATATTACCTTTATAACCTTCAAATAGTAGTTTTGACACTATTGTAAGACATCTAAAATCAAGGAATATAATAGCAATACAATTTCCATTTTTCATGAGTAAGTCTTTGTCTTATAACATTTACTTACTACATATGTCGTTCTCGGATTTGAAGCTTAGAACACTCAATCAACTCCAGATCCAGCACAAACATTCATCATCAAAGTTCTAAAAGTTCATACGACTTCCATTCACTTGCTATATTATCCTTATCTCAATTTTATGTATATTTATCGATATATTCAACGGTTAATAATTGAATCTAACAAGCTAAACTAAAATGGATGTCCTTGACTTCATACAAATTCAAACTATACCATTTTTTTTGATAAACAACTTGACGCCATAAATTTAAATTAATCCAGCTATAGGGTGACTGTGTTGCATGTGCCGTTGTAGAGACAAACAATCTTTTATAGATTCTGATCATCTTCGTCCCATTTCCCAATTCAAATTCTACATTAATCCCTACTGTCCAATTCCCAACAAATAAATCACTTCCACCAACTGTGTCAGTGTACGTACAAGTGTAGAGGTAAATACAATAGTGATACCTCACAAAAAGGGTTCAAACCCCAAAAAGTATCTCTTTTAGCCAAAAAGGTATCGACCCTTTTGCATTTCTTGGCTTTTCGGGTTTGGTTCTGTTGCTTGCTGCTTTGTTCTTGCATTTTGCGTGAGTCTTTTTTCTCTCTGATTTTTGGCATCTGGGGTTTTCTTGTTTTAGATTTTTCTGTACTGGGTTTCTCTGATTGTACGAAATCAAGAAATTGGGTCTTTTTGGTAATGTATAAACCTGATTTAGGGGGTTGTTTTGTTGGAGTTTGTGTTTTGGTGGTTTCTGGAGTTGCCCCACTTTAAAGTTATGTGCTTTTAAGTAATGTAAGTTCTTTTGGCTGATGGATTCATCTGTTTCGTTTGTTTGTTGTTATTTATGCTTATTGTACTGCCGTTTTCCATATGGAATTAGCAGTTGTTGCCGCCCATTGTTATGCATGATTGCAGATTGTTTGATTTGCTTTTTGCCCTTCACTCTGTGTGTAAACTTGTGGATTTTCCAATTCTTTAATTTTCTGTGCTATGATGATGATGATGATGAGAGGTACAGTTACAATATACAAGTATGGTGTTTTGATTAGAGCTACATAGGTTTTTTTTTTTTTGCTTCTTTTTACTGGTGAAATTAATTTTTAGCTAAGAACATTCTTTTTTGTTCATCCTTGGTGATATTTTGGTTAAATCCTTCATCAGCCCCCAAATCAAGATATGCTTTTGCCGTCAGATTTGTTATTCTTTAGCCTCCATTGGCCCACCATTAAAGAAAAAGGAACTTTTGTGCACAGTATTTGCCTTACTTTTTCTGGTTTCCTTTTTGTAAATTGCTGTTTATCTTGCTAATTTTGTTTTATTAGATTATATTTGTTTTGAGGGGTATGGTTTAGCATACATCCTACCCTCCCCAGACCCCATTTGTTGGATTACCCCGGGTATGTTGTTGTTGTTGTTGTATAGTGGTGAGTTTGTTCCACTGTGTATAAAGTGATTGAGCTGTTTAATCAAGACTCTGGACAGGTTTTAAAAAGGGAACACCTTATTTTGATTTAACTTGAAAAGCAATTGTTAAGCTGCCTATAGTCATGGCTCATGTATGTTTTCTTGGTTTGATAGTTGTGGTTGTGATTATCATTATATAATTGTATAAATAAATGTTTCACTGCTATCATTACTGTTAAAGCAAAAAGTCCCACATTGGTGATTAATGAGATGGGTGGACTCCTTATAAGGTTTGGGCAATCCTCCTTCCTAAGAGCTAGCTTTTGGGGTGTGAGTTAGGCCCATGACCTAATTTAACATGGCATCTCACCCAATGTTGGGGCCCAAAAAATAAAAAATTGCCCACGCACCAGATGCTAAGCACTGGGCGTGAGGTGGGGTGTTAAAGCAAAAAGTCCCACATTGGTGGTTAATGAGATGGGTGGACTCCTTATAAGGCTTGGGCAATCCTCCTCCCTAAGAGCTAGCTCTTGGGGTGTGAGTTAGGCCCATGACCTAATTTAACAATTACATTATCAATGTTTGAGAAATGAGTAGAGTTTGCTGACTGACGGGAGAGAGATTCGTAATTATTCGAATTTGTTTAATTCACCTTCTCCATTTTTGGATGCCTGGATTGTAGCTGGAATACCACCAAAAGTTTATTGTCTTAAAGTTGTTGAATAGTCTAAGATCTGAAAAATAATGATGTACAGGTCCTGGAGAGAATAAAAGAGTATAAGGGTAGAACCATATGCATATCTCAACTGTAATTTTCTTCCGTTTTGTCTTGGAGATATAACATTTGATTCCCTTTTAGATGAAGGATGAGCTTCAGGTTGCTAGAAGAGAGAAGGATTATGAGGATGTGATTAGCTAATTTTATGATAAAGAGGAGATATCAGATAGGGCTTTTGAATTCATTCTTTAACTATAGTAAATTAGTGCCAGTTCTGTGTCAGATTAGCAATATGCAGTTCATAGAGGAACAAATTATCTTCTTCCAGAGGAAATACGAGAAGAAAAAACTGTTAACAAGAAAAAGAAGAATGTCTAGATTAGTGGGAAGGGAAATTGATTCAGTCGGCATGAGTGGAAAGGCAAAATTTTGGATTTAATTAGGATCAAACTTTTTTCAGCCGTGTATCAACCTGGACAATCATGTATGTAGTTATAAAAACTGTCTTTTGCTTGTTAGATTTTCACCAATTTTTGGTCTACATTAATCTTGCACTTGTCTATGATGACTTTGTGTATTTAAGTTTATTCTTCTGATGACTGACTTAATCTCTTGTGCATCTTAAAAGGGTAGGAAAATGCCTGAGAGAATTACAGCTGAGGATCTTCTGAACAACATTGTGGAATCAATTGCTGATGGTCTATCAAAGCAGAAGTCTCTGTCGAAGCAGATGTCAGGGTCCTTCTTTGAACAGGAGAAATCAAGCTCAGTTAATGCTCAGCTCAATAAGCTATTTGGCCGTCAAAAGCCAGTACACCACATTTTAGGTGGAGGCAAATGTAGGCCACCTTATACCTTAGCTTTTCTTTGTCCTTACAATGGTTATATTACAATCCTTTATATGCTTCATCGGTTTTTGTAGCTGCTGACGTCCTGTTATGGAGAAACAAGAAAATCTCAGCTGGTGTTTTAGCCAGTGCCACAGCCATCTGGGTGCTATTTGAGTGGCTGAACTACAATTTTCTTTCACTTTTATGCTTTGCTCTTGTCATTGGTATGATTATTCAGTTTCTTTGGAAAAATGCTTCTGGCATGATAAACAGGTAATGCAACTTAACCTGCTTCCTGAGCGTCATTCTGTTCTCCTGTCTTAATCTCATTCTTTAATTGGTATGATATTCTTGAATCAAGTGAATGTTAGATCTCTTTGGAAACAGGTCTCCAGCTAAGGTCCCTCGTCTTGTCTTACGTGATGACCTTTTCGTCAGCATTGCCAAGTCAATAGGAGCTGAAGTAAACCGTGCTTTGGGCTTCCTTCAAGATGTTGCCTGTGGGACTAACATCAAACAATTCTTAGTGGTAAATCATCATATATTTTTTTGTTAGCATCTTTTAAATAGACAAGCTTATTTTAAATTTAAAAAATTCCTCAGATCCAATTTCAAGAGTTCTCGTTACAAACTACTATGCAATTGATTTGTATTATATATGTATGGATTTCTTCAAGCATGATCTTTTCAAAAATTATTTTGCTTCCCCTGCATCAACTTTGCCAAATATTTTTGCTAAGGTCATGGGCCTCTCACCCTTTAGTAAACTTTCTTTGATTCAGCATTTGCCAAGTATCTTGAACAATCTAATTGTTCTAGAATTTCTCTTCCTAATTCCTGAAACATCATCAATATGTAAAGAATGTATTATTTTCTACTTCTCTGCTCTCCTTATGTTTTTGGTTCCAAACAGCTTTCCGTTCTGTTTATATAGTGCCGAGGAAATTATTGATAGTAATAAATGTCGAGAGGTGTGCTTTACCCTTGCTTTTTACTAATTGGACAAGCCACAGCATTTATGCTGTCAAAGATACCAGAAAGAATGCAAGCAAATTTCCCTTCCCTTCAATTCAGTTGCAGAAGACAAACCGGGACTGCTGCCTTTATTTGCTCAACATTCTGTACACTTCATATTCTAAAGGTCTCGCGCAAACATAATCCTCTGTTGAAGTAAGATGCATACGAGTGCAATGTTCTCCCCTGATATTAGAAAATGTATAATAGAAACAATACAAATATAAGCAGGAATTTTATTCAACTAGCTTTACAGAAATTGCTTGAGTTAGTTGATAAACATTCTCGACCCCTTTTTCCATAAAGGAAAAAAAAGGACTCCTGCCATTTTGTCTTTGTTACTTTTTTTTTTCTTCTCATTGGTTATCTTTTCTCCTGTGGTATTTAATACACTGTAACTAATTGTTGAAACTCTTTTTCTTTTTTGGCAACAACTGTGAAATATTATTACCAGCACTCATCAACATAGCTACAAAATAAAGAGCACCCAACTCCTGGACCACCTTCCTGGTGCCAGGAAATCAAGCCTCAAGCTAAGGCAAAAAAGAAAAATTAGCTAACAATTCAGTCTATATATGAAATCTCTACAACTACGAGCTTTCTTTGATGCACTGAACAACTCTAATCTAGTTTTCATCTCTCTTAATCTGTGTTACCACTTCAGCCGGCTGTATATAGATTCCTCTAAATTGTTTCCAATTCCTAGCTTTCCAAGTATTGTAGTACATGATCCCCCATATTGCTGCCAGTATCTGCTTCTTGAACCCATTGCACTTCTTCCTTTTTATTGTTAGTAACGTCTCATCTCCTCTGCAATCAGTTTGATCCATGTCCATGTTTCTAGTCCTTGTTTCACCTCCTTTATCCTTATGTAGTGCAAGAATCTGCATCACTTCACTGAATTTTTGCAAACAATTTTATTCTTTATTAATTGTTACGAGGATGATCTGTATTGCTCTGAAGTCCTATCGTTAAATGGTTGGTATATTTAGTGGATAACATAGTCAACCGAAGAAGATACCGTTCTTTTGTTAATATTGGAGTTTCTTCTCGGGATGCTTTGACCTTTAAGCACTTGGTTCTTGAAATATGAGTTCATCAAATCATCTGATCCTGAGCCTTTCTGATGACTACTTAATTAACGTCATGGGATTTGTTCTAGGTTGTAGCGAGCTTGTGGGTTGCTGCTATTATTGGAAGCTGGTGCAATTTTTTTACTGTTCTGTACATTGGTAAGTTTTCTTGCCATAATCTGGATTGCTGGTGCAACTATAGATTATGTATTTTTTCTGAATTCTTTTCAAGGTTTTATGTTAAGGGTATTCCTATCTTTCTTCGGAAGTCACGCCAAGATTCAGAAAGTTTTAATTTTGAATACGCTTGTGATATTGATTGTCTTAGGCTTTGTTGCTGCACATGTGCTTCCCGTGCTGTATGAAAGGTATGATGATCAAGTTGATGGCTTCGTATATAATGCCCTCGAAAAGTTTCAATGCCATTACCAAAAGCTGGATCATCGTGTCCTCAGCAGATTCCCCGCAGGCAAATTCAGGCTAAAGAAGTTCGAATAGGTTAATCAGCAGAAAAACAAACTTGTATGCAGAAAGTATGAAATGCAAATGCATTTCCTGCTTAGGAAGCAAAATACTGCTTTTTGAGCTTAGAATTCAAAAGAAAAGACAATGTATCGAACGGAGAAACTTTATATGTTCGAATACTGTAGTAGAATATGGCATTTTGAAAATAAGTTGCTTCTTATTCTGCTTTTCTTACTATCTTTCATCTGTAGTTGTAGTAGTTAGAAGCGTACTTCTGTTAAACTTCAATATCTTCCATGGAATTAGCAAACTAACTAGCTTAGCTAATTAGCAAACTAACTAGCTGAGCTGCGTGAAATGGTGGTTTGTTTCTTGGACTTCCAAGAGATGGGAGAGGGCCCAAACTTGACGAGATACCCAGTAACAGATCGACAGGTATTGGGGCAAGATGCCCAGTCTGCATCACAAAAGGCAGATAAAGTGGAAGAGGGGTCTGATGAGAGAAGAATGCCAAGGCCAGGGGACTGTTTTATGTATCTAACTACTCTCGTGGCAGCAACCATGTGAGAAACCTTAGGAGAGTGCATAAATTGACTCAAGGACTGGACAGCAAAGGAGATATCAGGCCGTGTGTGAGTCAAATATAACAATCGTCCAATCAGTTGTTCGTGAGAACTAACATTACTGAGTGGAGGGTCACCATCCACCCCTGTAATGCAATCCAAATCTGCAGAAGTGAGTTTCACATGTAATTCAAGGGGAGCACCAACTGGTTTGGCTCCTGCTAAGCCTGAATCAGAAATAAGATCAAGGGCATACTTCCTCTGATGCATGACTATACCAGTTGCACTTCTAGCGAATTCAATCCCAAGAAAAAACCTGAGATCCCCAAGGTGTTTGATCTTGAAACTAGACTGTAAGCAAGCTTTGGTGTCTTGTATCTGTCCCAAATCATCCCCAGTAATCAAAAGATCATCAACATAGACAAGGATTACTACAATCTTCCCTTGTGACTGCTTAGTAAAAAGAGAATAATCCAAATGACTTTGGGAGAAACCAAAAGAAATCAATGCTGTCGTTAGCTTCAAATTCCACTGTCGAGAAGCCTGCTTAAGGCCATAAAGTGACTTAATTAATCTGCAGACATGGTTAGATTGATGATGATCAGAGAACCCCTGTGGCATAATCATATACACCTCTTCATCCAGGTCCCCTTGTAAGAACGCATTGTACACATCCATTTGATGAATGTGCCAATACTTAGTAGCTGCTAAGGAAATTACTGCCCTTACAGTAACCATTTTAACCACAGGAGAGAGTTTCTTGATAATCAAGACCTTCTTGTTGGTTGTATCCTTTTGCAACCAATCGAGCCTTAAACCTTTCAACGTCCCCATTTGCCTGATATTTGATCTTATAAACCCGTTTACAACCACTTTCTCTCTTACCAGGAGGCAATGCCACAACTTCCCAAGTATTATCATCCTCTAGGGCCTTAACCTCTATTTCCATGGCCTCAATCCACCTAGGATCTTTGACAGCTTGCACATAGGATTTAGGCTCTATATCAGCAGAAGATTTAGCAATGAAACTTTGGTAGGAATGAGATAGGGAACCATAGTGTAATACATCCCCTAAAGAGTACAAACAAGTAGTATTAGAAGAACCAGGAGACTTTGTAGGTATAATGAAGTCTTTCAGCCATATGAGAGGTTTGGACTGTCTAGTGGATCTTCTGGAAGTTTGAGGAGGTAGTACAGACTCAAATGAGGTGGTGGACTCATTTAGGGACTCGGTTGGGCTAGCAATGAGAGATAGAAGATGACTATGGTCCAGTGGAGTGGGTGAAGTGGAGACAACATCAGGAACAATATTTTCTGATGTAGTGGGGACAGAGATAGTAACTGAAGTAGGGGATTCAAGGATGAGAAACGGATCAAGATTATTGGAGATGACAGGATTATCTTTTGTGACAAAAGGAAACACATTTTCATGAAAAACAACATCCCTACTAATAAAGACTTGATTTCTGGCAGGATCATATACTCTATACCCCTTCTGATATAGACCATACCCAAGTAAAATGCATTTCACAGCTCTGGCACTAAATTTATCCTGCTTAGGCAGCAAGGTGACATAACAAAGACAACCAATCACTCGTAAATGAGATAATGAAGATACTTTATTATAAAGCATTTCAAAAGAGGATTTGTTTCCCAAAACAGTGGATGGGACTCTATTGATGATATAAACAGCAGCTTCAACACAACATCCCCAAAATTTTGATGGCAAATCCCCTTGAAATTTGATAGCTCTAGCAGTTTCTAAGATATGCCTGAGCCTCCTTTCTACCACTCCATTTTGTTGTGGAGTGTATGGACAGGAGCTTTGATGCAAAATCCCATGATCTCTGAACAATTCATCACATGTACTGTTAAAGAATTCTGATCCATTATCAGATCTGAAGACTTCAACATGTCTTTCAAACTGATTTAGGACCATAGCAATGAAGGTTTTGAGCACACTGGATACATCAGACTTAAGTCTCAACATAAACACCCAAGTCCATCTAGAGTAATCATCAACTAAAGTGAGAAAGTAATTCATTCCATTATAAGTATGGACTTTGTAAGGCCCCCAAACATCAACATGAATCAAGTCAAATCATGCAGTAGCTCTATTATTACTATGCTTAAAAGGAAGTCTAGATTGCCTAGCCATAGGACATATATCACAGTGATTCAAAGAGTTATTACAACTACTAGTTATGTTAGAAATTTTCTTCAGAACTGTTATGGGCACATGTCCCATTCTCCTATGCCATAATTCTGAATCTGGTACCTCCTGTGCTGTTAGAGAATTAATGGTTTTTGAGTGTTTAGTGTTCTTTTGCCCCCTCAACAGATAGAGTCCTTCATGCTCTTTACCAATCACTGTCACCCTCCCAGTGGAGAGGTCCTGAAAGGTGCAGAAATCAGGGTAAAAAGAGGCACAATAGTTTAGTTGTTTTGTAGCCTTAGAGACTGATAATAAGTTGAATTTAAATGTTGGAACATATAAAACATCCTTGAGGACATCACCTCCTGGCAGGTGACTATTTCCTACATGTGTGATTTGATTTGAATCTCCATTAGGCAGTTGCACACTACCTGTATTTCCTACTTCAGTGCCGTTAATTAACAGTTGTTTATTACCAACCATATGATTAGTGGCACCTGTGTCAATTATTCAAGTAGGATTACTATCAGAGACATGAAGAGAAGTACCTGCCAAGTTAGCACTGGCCTGGTGATCTGTAGCATTGTTAAGCATTCCCAATAGTTGTGCATATTGATCAGGAGTGAACATGGGGGCCGTAAGAGGTGCTGAAACAGATGATACAGATGTTGAAACATGATCTCCTGCAGCCTGCACCATGTTTCCAGCAGCAGTAAAGTCCTTCCTCTTTGACTTAAAGTCAGCTGGGTAACCAATCAACTTGTAACAGTTCTCTTTCAGGTGTCCAATCAGAGGACAATGACTGCATTTGTGTAGCTTAAAACATTGGTTCCTGGTGTGACCCTTCATATGACAAAATTCACATTCGACACCATAATTCTTCTTAGGCTTGGATCCTGTGGTTCGAGCCGTAAACAAAGCAGTTGGATTCATACCTCCCCCTCCAGCAGCTAATTTCTGACTTTCGTCTTGTAAAACCATAGCATAAGCTTGATTAACATTGGGAATATTAGACTTCATCAGGATCTGACTCCTTGCATTAGCATAGCCATCATTAAGCCCCATAAGAAATTGAAGTAATCGCTGATATTGCAGATGAGAAGCATAGTCTTTGGATTTAACACAATCACATCATGGTGGATGCATTAGGGAATCATATTCGTCCCATAGATCCTTCAGCTTAGAGTAATAAGTGGACATAGGAAGAGTTCCTTGTGTCAATGTGAAGATCAATTTGTGCAGTGAAAACATCCGAGATGCAGTGACTTTATCGAATCTCTCACGCAGGTCCTCCCAAATCGCATATGCAGTAGATCGAATTAGGACACCGTTTATCAAATCACGACTCACATTATTCATGATCCACGATTTCACGATCGCATTGCAACGATCCCATAACAATTCGTAATCCTTCCCAAAAGTATCACGAGAAATGGATCCATCCACGAATCCTAATTTGTTTCGAGTGAGGAGAGAAAGTTGCATAGCTTCACGCCATAGAGAGTAATTTTCCATGCCAAGTAGAGGCATACCGATTGACATCGAGCTCGGAGCATCAGATGCATGGAGAAATAGAGGATGATGATAATCGATTACACTCTTAGAACGAGTGGAATCAGACATATGAGATCCGAGAAGATCAGAAGCAGGAACACCGTCAACTTCCATGGAAACAGAGTTTGAAGAGAAGAAAGAAAAAGGATATGAAATCGGAAGAGGAATCTTTCGATCTTCAACAATCCGCGAAGAAAATCCCTGGGTTCACTCGATTAATGCTCTGATACCATGTTAAACTTCAATATCTTCCATGGAATTGTGTGAAATAACAAAGATGAGATGAAACTGATCGAAGAACTTTCTGGAGAGAAAAAACGTGAACTGCCTTTGATATAATGTTCAATCATATATCACAAATGTGTGCTATCCATTATTTATACTAATCACTAGCTACAATGATAATTAGCAAACTAACTAGCTGACTGTACATAGCAATAACCAACTAATTAACTAGCTAACTGAAAGTAGTTACAATGGGCAATGTAACAGTGCCTCAGTGCACAGTAATACAATTGGTTAATTCCTCAACAACTTCTATGATGGTACTACTGTCGGATTACTTTTGGAGGATCTGATCACCCGTAGTTTTTTTGAAGAGTTTGAGCAACTAAATGAAATGATTAATTTGCCAGAAAGCTAGTATGTACTCCTCCTTAGCGTATTTTGCGGAATTAGAAAACTTTGTACAATTTTTACTTTTGATCTCGATAAAGCTACTTAGAATCGAATTACAAGAGGTCAACGATTACGTAAATGACTTGAAAATCCCAATCAGCTCCTCTTGTGGTAGAAGAGATATTTGTAATTATATATCTAAAAATAAATATAATTACATCGCATTTGCCGTGTATGGTTGGATGTTGTACATGTGATCCTCTTTTTGTTGGTTTATGCTTTTTCATCTCTCTATATATGCTTGCAGTTTAATTAATACTTTCGAAGCTCATATTGCTATTTGGAAAATTAATTACGTAATTTTTTCTTTCATTGCAATAAGAAAATTTGAATTTTTTTAATTAGGTTTACTTACAATACTTTTTACAAGCTGTATTTAGCAAAATTATTGATTGCCAGCCAAAATCATCTTCCCTTAAATGTATTTTAATATATATAATTATTACACAATCATGATTGATTAATATATATTTTACTTTATTAATATTTGTAAACATCTGGCAAATGGCTATTGGAAAAAAATTAGGAGGAAAATAAATGATCAGTAAAAGAGTTTTATGGTATTAATTTAAAGTTCATATGCATATAATATAAATTCAATACAACTTGCAAGTACCAGATAACTTCTTGATTTGTTCAATAACTATATATAACATATGAAATCGAACCCTCACTAACGAGGTATAAGTTTAGATAGCTATAACCAACCGAAATGCTAAGATTTCTCTAAGCATAAGAGTTTACATATTAATTGCACCTTTCTGATGGTGCAGAAGGAGGAATAGGAACCCCTTTTGGTAGCATATCGAACCAATTAGTACTCTTGAGAAACTCTTTCTTTTCATTGGAAGGTTCTGAGAACATTCTAGAAGCTTCCTCTTTTAAACGCCTCGGCATCCGTGACGCCGTCGGTGGGCATGCACTACCGTGGTCAAGAACAAGAGATAGTGTGAGAATCAAGCATATGAATTTCCATATGGAAAAATGAAGGGTTTTGGAATTAGGAGAATAAGCCATTAAGAATATTTTCTTGATATTCTTGTATAGGGTTTATGTTTTTCTTTTACTTACGTAGGGGTATATATAGGCTATATTGTGCATGAATATGTGCATGGAGAAATGCAAGATTTAACAAATGTGGAATTTTTAATAGCGGTTTTTATCTGATTATTATTATGTATTACTGAAAACACGTAAATTTAAATTCTAAATTTACAAAGGAGAGTGGATCATACGGAAGGGGTGTATACATTGAATGAAATTTTAAGGGGTACTCAAAAAGAAATTTTGAATTATTGGATTATGTTAATTCTTTTCTATCTACGTTTTAATAGTACTAAATTCTTTTATCGTATGAATCAAGAGGGTATTAATTCCTTTGCTTGTACGTATGTGAGATGTGTTAGTTTGAAAGTTTCCCTTTGTAGTTAATTTGGCAAAACAAGACTATAGGAATTTTCATTAATTACTTAATTAACTCCGCAAACAATTGTATCAAGAATTAGTAAATAAAATTACTCCCTCCATTTCATATTATTTGACCTCTCTACTAAAAATAAATATCTTATTTTACTTGTCCAATTTAAAAAATGAAAAAAGCATAAATATATAATTTAAGAACAAAATAACCCCTATATAATAATTATTTTTTCTTTTTCAAATATATCAGTAGAATCTTTATAAAACATAAAAAAATAAAATAGAAACACCATAATTCTTTTTTTTTTTAAAAAGAAGGTACGGTTAATAAATAGATATTTATTCCTTTAAGCGTGAAATCAAAACTTTTAATCTATTCAAGCTTAATTCGTCATCTAAAATATTAATTTCACGACTGAAACTAACAACATTTCAATTTTAATTCAACATGTTTGAAGATGGGACTCAATAGGTAATTATGTTTAAAAATTGATTCCAATAAAAAAGAATTGTTAGACTAATAGTTGTAAAGTTCATCTTTTTAATTTCAAGTTATGTTTAAAATCGATTGTTTTAAATGTTTTTGCATTGCATCAATTGCAATAATTGTAGATATATCGATGATGTTACCCATATAAAAATCTAAATTAAAATCTGTTGCAAAATAAAATAGTTTGCGGAAAAAAATAATTTAGTTGAATGAGTTTTTCTTTTTTGTGTAAAATCACGGAATTCCGGATCACCAAATATCCATGAACTATAGCACCTGCTCTGGGGTCGTTTGACCTTGAAACTGGGCCGATTTACCCGTCGGGATAAACTGGCTCCATGGCTAATGTCTTAACGGACGTCCATGAAAAATTTTGGCGAAAATCACGTCGGAATTCCGAATCAGCAAAATCCATGGACTATAGCACATGAAAATCGGCAAAATAGGGGGTTTACCTACTCTGGGCTCGTTTGACCTTGAAAATAGGCCGGTTTGCCCGTCGGGACCAACTGGCTCCATAGCTAAGGTCCTAACGAACGCCCATGAAAAATTTCGGCAAAAATCACGTCGAAATTCCAGATCACCAAAAATCTATGAACTATAGCAAACGAAAATCGGCAAAATGGGGGGTTTACCTGCTCTGGGCTCGTTTGACCTTGAAAATGGACCGGTTTGCCCGTCGGGACCAACTGGCTCCATAGCTAAGGTCTTAACGGACGTCCATGAAAATTTTTGGCAAAAATCACGTCAGAATTCCGGATCACCAAAAATTCATGGACTATAACACACGAAAATCAGTAAAATAGGGGTTTACCTACTCTGGGGCTCGTTTGACCTTAAAAATGGCCGGTTTGCCCGTCGGGACCAACTGGCTCCATAGCTAAGGTCTTAACGGACGCCCATGAAAAATGTCAGCAAAAATCACATCGAAATTCCAGATCACCAAAAATCTATGGATAGCACACGAAAATTGGCAAAATGGGGGGTTTACCTGCTCTGGGCTCGTTTGACCTTGAAAATGGACCGGTATGCCCGTCGGGACCAACTAGCTCCATAGCTAAGGTCTTAACGGACGTCCATGAAAATTTTTGGCAAAAATCACGTCAGAATTCCGGATCACCAAAAATTCATGGACTATAACACACGAAAATCAGTAAAATAGGGGTTTACCTACTCTGGGGCTCGTTTGACCTTAAAAATGGCCGGTTTGCCCGTCGGGACCAACTGGCTCCATAGCTAAGGTCTTAACGGACGCCCATGAAAAATGTCAGCAAAAATCACATCGAAATTCCAGATCACCAAAAATCTATGGATAGCACACGAAAATTGGCAAAATGGGGGGTTTACCTGCTCTGGGCTCGTTTGACCTTGAAAATGGACCGGTATGCCCGTCGGGACCAACTAGCTCCA
>JAJONR010012868.1:0-21092 GCA_029582245.1 Solanum etuberosum | reverse complement strand
TATGATTATGGAGAGAACGCAAAGAAATATAAGCCAAAGTACCGGCTGATCAGGAATGGATTAGACACAAAGATTGAGAAGTCCAAGAATCAGATGGAGCGGAAGAATTGAGCCAAGAAAGTACGCGGTGTCAAGACTAAGTATGATTATGGAGAGAACGCAAAGAAATATAAGCCAAAGTACCGGCTGATCAGGAATGGATTAGACACAAAGATTGAGAAGTCCAAGAATCAGATGGAGCGGAAGAATTGAGCCAAGAAAGTACGCGGTGTCAAGACTAAGTATGATTATGGAGAGAACGCAAAGAAATATAAGCCAAAGTACCGGCTGATCAGGAATGGATTAGACACAAAGATTGAGAAGTCCAAGAATCAGATGGAGCGGAAGAATTGAGCCAAGAAAGTACGCGGTGTCAAGACTAAGTATGATTATGGAGAGAACGCAAAGAAATATAAGCCAAAGTACCGGCTGATCAGGAATGGATTAGACACAAAGATTGAGAAGTCCAAGAATCAGATGGAGCGGAAGAATTGAGCCAAGAAAGTACGCGGTGTCAAGACTAAGTATGATTATGGAGAGAACGCAAAGAAATATAAGCCAAAGTACCGGCTGATCAGGAATGGATTAGACACAAAGATTGAGAAGTCCAAGAATCAGATGGAGCGGAAGAATTGAGCCAAGAAAGTACGCGGTGTCAAGACTAAGGCAGGAGATGCCAAGAAGAAATAATCTGCAAATAATAGTTCTCTTAAGCCAAATGAGAAAAACTATTGTTACCATGTACTAACATATATTATTTCATCAAGATGCATAACTAATCCATACTAATTCTAGGTGAATTAAAAATAACAGAGCTTCGAGATCAGTATTTGAAAGACTAATCCTAAGGCTAACATGTTTGTTGAAGATCTTTCTAAATCATCTAAACTAATCACCTAAGAGCAGAGAGAAAAGATAAGAGTTTACATTTCTACAATTAGCTTAGAACATAAATGGCTTAGCAAAAAGCAATTAACACAGGAGAGTTTTACACTTAAACAAGAATAAAGTTGTACATATAATGAATTTAAGCTATTCATACACTGAAAATTTAAACATAAGAATCAGCAAAATTAAAGCGGAAGTCTTCATTGTAGCAGCAAAATTTCTAATCATCAATAAACTCATTTTCTTGAGCAAACATGATATAGAAAACGACCCATTTTGATAGGGTCGCAAATGTTATTTCGTTTAGTCCAGAATTAAAATATACAAGATTGACATAAGTGCTGATTCCATGGGATATCTCACCTCATGAGATATTCCTACTTATCCCATTCGGTGTATCAAATGACCCTTCTTAGTATGGGTAATTGTCTTGCAAAAAGTAAAAAAACAGAACGATACAGTGAATAACATAATAACTTTAATTTCATTAATAAGATAGATAAAGGAGTAAACAAAAGATAGACTATAGAAAAAAGGATCCAAACATAAATGAAGGAACTTAATTAAAAATGTGCTAGTTGCTCTTTTGATTCACTAATGTGTCCTTTGATGCAGAGGCAACAACCTCAGTATCACTACTTAAAACAATAATAGAATTTCCCTTTTCATTTGTTTCAGACGCAGCAATGACCAACTCCTCAAGAATGTCATAGAGAGTCGTCAACGGATAAGTATCCATTAACATTCGCTTCACACAATCGATTCCTATCTGCTTTATCATACTCATCATTAGCAACTCGACCTCCGATCTAGATCCTTAATCTTATGACGAGTTTCCTTGTACAAAATATTATGATTGACCGGAGACCCATGTAACGGCTTACTAGTAATTATTTTTGAAGGGGTTCTATTCATGCCAAAAAATATTTCAGCATCCCACCTCAAGCAACTCAAGCAAAGTGGAAAAAAAACATGGATAGAACCCCTTTTAAAAAGATTACTAGTGAGTCGTTACATTTGTCTCCGGTCAATCATAATATTTTATATAAGCAAACTCGTAATAAGCTTAAGGATTTGAAATCGGAGGTCGAGTTGCTAATACTGAATATGATAAAGCAGATAGGAATCGGTTGCGTGAAGCGAATGTTAATGGATACTTATCCGTTGACAACTCTTTATGACATTCTCGAGGAGTTGGTTAGAGCCGTGTCTGAAACAAATGAAAAATAAAATTATGTTATTGTTTTAAGCAGTATACTGAGGTTGTTGCCTCTGCATCAAAGGACCCATAAGTGAATCAAAAGAACAACTAGCACCTTTTTAATTAAGTTCTTCGTTTATGTTTTGATCCTTTTTTCTATCTTATGGTTTGGTCCTAGTCTATCTTATGTTTACTCATTTATATATCTAATTAATGAAATTAAAGTTATTATGTTATCCACTGTTTCATTCTGTTTTTCCTTTTCTTTTTTTACTTTTTGCAAGACGATTAGCTATACTAAAAACTAAGAAGGGTCGTTTGATACACCAAATGAGATAAGTAGGGATATCTCATAAGGTAGGCCGATATCTAGTCTTCTAATAGATGTGTATCATTAAATAATGACAAACTAATGGAGTGTTTGGTTCAAAATAATCAGTGTCTGCTAAATCTAATAATTATCAACCTCGAACGGCGAAAAATGACAAAAAAAATGTTGATTAAAGACACATAATACAATTATATTATTTGGTCAATTGACCTACATATAAAAAATTAATATACAAAAAATATATAACTATCAAGAGAATAATCTCTCTAAGCATAACTCTCCAAACAACTACATTGTGGATATTATTATGTTACGTATGAGAAGAATTGATCTTCTATTTATAGAAGCCCAAAACTTCTCCTCCAATGAAAAGAATAAATATGGTAGAATACTTCTCCACAAAAAAAAATTATTTCCTACCAAAAAATCTTTTTTGAGTAAAATACTATTATGAAAGAATCCAAATAAAGTAGAAAATTAAGGGCAAATCCTGACAAATCTCCCCTTACCTAAATTTTCTAGCAAAATAATTTTGATCCAGAATAATCTTCATCGTTAATGTTTGTCAGGGTCAAAAACAAGATTTAAAATATTATCATTAAAAATGATTTAAAAATATTTTATTTTACTTTTAAAGATGCAGCAGTAGAAATGTTGATTAGGGAAGGCAAAATTATTCCCCAAACTCTAACCTGAAACTTCTGGTTAGGGGTGTACATGACAGGATTGGTTTGGATTTTTTAAATATCAAATCAAATCATTTGTGTCAAATTTTTAAATTTATAAACCAGACCAAACTAATAAAACTCGGGTTGGTTCGGGTTTTTCAAATATCAAACCAAATCATTTGTGTCGAATTTTTAAATTTATAAATCAAACCAAACTAATAAACCTCAGATTTTTTTGGGTTTTCAAATTTTTTCAATAAAGTATTCATACAAACATATAATTAACTTGTGCTCCAAAGATTTCTTTAGTCCAACCAAAATATAACTATCTAAGGTGTTTCTTAAGAAAATAACACAAAATATGAGATGAGTGATAACACTAAAATATTCAATAAAAATAATAATGAAATCGTATAAAAGAAAATTGCAAATTAATATGTCATAATGAAAATGGTCACAATTTAGAGTACTAAATTATGCTAAAATGAGTCTAATAAGTATTAATTACATGATTAAACATTAAAGAAAAAATAAAATTAGATTATGTATTTTAAATGTCTAAACCAATGTAAAACTAAATAACAAATATTCAACATTATTATCATTCTTAGTGTTGAATTAATTTTTTTTGTTAGCACTAGTATTGATTTGATTTTTTGAATTAGATTATAACAACTTTTATTGGACCATTCAAAATTCTATGTTTCAAAAAACTTGAAAAAATAGAATTAGAATTCTGGTTAGAGACACATTCCACCCCCACCACAGTTTTTGGTGGTAAGTTATTAGAATTAAAAGGGAGTGAGTTTGACTAGTGTCTTTACACGATATTTCGATAACTGAAAGTTGGGAAAAAACGAAGAGAATGTATATTTTTTTATTTGAGAGTTAGACATTTCAATCCAAGTAAAAGGGGGAAAAACTGCTAACCCTGAGGCCTGATATGATCCTGGATAACTCGGATAAAGCGTAGCACCTTGCAGATGATTTCATACTTCTAACAGGCTATCGACTCACTCCCAGGAGGACAAAAAAAGGCTAAGGCACTTTCTAGGGAGAACACAATTGGTTGGCAGAACTATGCCCTGAGAAGAACTGCTACTACAATTTTTGGCCTAAAATTTAAAGAAGCTTTAGTGATTTTTACACAGAGAACTGACTTTCCCAATAAAATGGTGCTTTGGAGCTGAAGGACTACATGACATTCAGTTCACCTTCATTAAGGGAAGAAAATCATTGACTTAATATTATGGCAATTTTGTGTTTGGATACGAGCAAAAAGAAGACAAGGAAACCCTGTCTTTAATGAAAATACAAAACTGAGAAGGCCATATACAATTTCAACTGGAATATCTAACAAACATACCAAGTCAAATAAGGTTTGGAAATATGCATCAATTCTATCCACAATCAAATTCTCCATCATCCTGAAGGACTAATTCCATGTGTAGGAGAGGGTTTAAGACAAGGAGATTACCTCCGCTTCTCTTCATCCTAGTTATAGAAGGTCTTGGTATGATACTTAAAGCTGCATTCAGAAGGAATGGACTTGGTGGTTCTATGTGGGTGGGTGGATGGGAAGGTGCTGGTTTTTGCATATAAAAATAAATAAATTAATACCCAATATATATATGAATGAAGGTTCTACTTACAGTACGTCAAAAAACCAATGATCAGCACTTCATGCATGCCTTTTTAACTACTGTAGTTCTCTTCACAAGATCAGAAGAAGCTTTACATACTGATAGGGAAAAGCAAGCAAAGCCTTCTACCCTTTATACAAGGAAATCCATCTTTTTTTGAGAAATGATTAGTGTATTGTTAATGTAGCACCAAGAAGGTGCTGTTAAAAATACTTACAAAGTGCCAGAAGAATATCCTTTCTATCATAACGGGATTCTATGAGATCTATCACTGCTTCAGCATAAGACAAACCTACACTACATATAATCAGAACAGGGATTACAATAGTACTAAGGAGTACATAGTGAAATGACTTATAAGTAACAAAATAAACTTTAAGCTTTGGCGAGGGACAACCAGGAAGCAGGTGCAGCATAAGTTTTGCCAGTACCAATATCTTTAATTCATGCATATTTACAGCAAGAACAGGCTAAGCATGTCCTTGTAAAAGCTAGAAGTGATAAGTCCAGTGCAAAGCAAGACTGCTGACCTTCAACTTGGTAATTGATCAGACATCCTCACTAACTGCTCTCAGGTTGTTTTGGAGAGCCTTCAAAGGCTTTTGCAGCTTCAATAGTTGCGTCTCTTCTACTAATGACTTCCCAAAGCTCCTCAACCTTATCTTTCAACATGCCAACATTAGAATTGGTCGAGTGAACCAACTTGTTTGCAGTCTCTAGTGCAGTGCATAGCTAGAATGCAATAAAGAACAAGAACATATTAATAAAGTGAAAACATACAGAGACACACTGCATATGGTGGAATATATGGAAAGAGAGAAATAGAAGAAGCTTTGAAGATAGGTCCAATTCTATTCATAAAGTTAAATGGAATTGTATTGTATCTTTTTATTATTGGTGTAAAAATATAGAAATAGATGAATTAGAACTAGTAGATTTGTTAGGATCTCTGTAAGTAACTTCCTTCTACTCTCTTTTGCTTCTTTTTGAAGGTCTTCAGCATATCCTTAATGCTGAGGAATACATTGTTACCAATATTTTTTTTAAAAGACATACAGAGATATAGATACAGAGTCCCTCTCTCTCTTAATTGTTTTTAAATTTTTGGATAAGAACAGATTTAGTCTTTTTTTGTTTTGTTTTTCATTAAGTAAAACAGATTTAGTGTCTTTTTAGAGGTGTTAAAAAAATGGGGCTGATCCAATGTGTCAGATATAAAAAGGGAATTGTGTGACCAACAACTCCATCTGCTTATCACCCATTTACCTATTTTGGTAATTACAGATGCATAGAGTATAAACAATACAATCATTACTCCATGTCAAAAACGAAAGGATGTGAATGCTGCAAATCACAATGCCACTGGATTCAATTTGGTACATATTACTACCAGCGCTAGATAAGGTTGAATAAAAATATTTAAGATCCCAAAGACCTAAGTGAAAAATTCATTCTGTCTCAATTAGTGCCTTATTGAGGTATCCTCTATAACTTCTCCTATGAAATCAACTTCTATTACCTCCAGTGTGAGATGCGTCCATGAATGATCTGTGCCAGCAAGTGCCTTGTTCAGCTGCTCATACTTTTCCTAAACAATAAGCAAAATATTAACTTGCTATGTGACTTAACATCCAAAGGAAGAATATCACTAGTCCATTCAGAAAGAAAAATGAACGCCCAAACATTACACTATAGCAAACTAGTGCTATTAACAGAGGTCATATAAAAGCAGACAGTTCCGTTCCAAAAGAATAAAATGTCAAGGTGTATGGTGGATGAATTAAACTTCCCCAATTAAGGAGCAAACTATCCTAAGCCTGGCTGATGTATATAAAAACGTGAATAAAACATACTTCACTGTTTCACCATATTCTAGTAAGACTTCACAATTGCTGATCAAAATCAATTGCCAACAATATTCAGAATGTAGGTTTAGGCGAGGTACTAGGGGGTTTTGATGTGTCAAAAAAATTCCCCTTTCAGTTATTTTATGTTTATCCTCCTGTCATAGCCTAATTTTCATCATCAAGAACCAAACGCTTGTAGGAGAAATCGTAGCCTTTGATCACCATAGGAGAACAAAATTGCCAACCTAGTTGCAGCAGTAAGAAAAGCAAATGATTTTGAACACATTAATTTCACGTACATCAGAATTTCAACACTGAATAGAGTGGAAAATGCAAACACGCAAATTGTAATGTCATATGATGTATGAAGTTTTTTCTGAGAATGTATTATGGTGCATGAAGTCAACTACCTCTTTATATCACCCAAGTATAGTATCGCGGTTTTTGTCATAGCAATTCGTTTTGTCTGCTGCAAACTTTATACTAACTTCATAACAGTTCCAAAGCATTAGTGTCTCCAAAATTATAACAGTAACAGCAAATTTAACTAAAATTTCTGCTCACACGGAGGATATTTCAAAATTCTGAACACGAATTGACTTCTCATCACTATAGGAGGCACACGTAAAATCTTACTTTATTATATCTCCAACACTCCCAAGAGCTCACTATATCTCTAATATCACTCAGAATAAATGCAAAACTAACTATGAATAAAACAAAATAGAGAAGACAATCTATGTATTAGTCGCTGTCCCAGTCAAATTCACTAATAGGCTAGTATTTGGTTTGGGATCTCAATCTAAATCATTTCACCATAAGAGATAGCAAAAATTTAGTATAGTCATAAAAAGAATGAATAAAGATAGAGAGAGTGCGTTGTGTGGAAGAGAACCTGAAAGAACTTGTTTAGATCGGAGGGTTGGAGGCTGGAATTGAAGTCCAGTGAAGGTGTATTGATTGGGTGCGACGGAAGCTGATCACCGCCGGCATCGCTTTCTCCAACGTCATTCAGCAGATCGCCGATGCATAACAATGGCCCTCCCACTCCTCTCATCTCTCTCTCTCTCTCTCCCTAGTCCCCTTCTCTCTCTCTCTCTCTTTCTGTCTTTGAAAGGGCGGGCAGGCCCGCCTAGTTGGCCCAGACGTTAGATACGGTCCACGAAATTATGGCCTCGTTGGTTTGGGGTGTACAAATCAATTCGAAAATTGAACTAAATCGTAAATTGAGTTAAATTGAAAAAAAAAATATTGACTAATGTTTAGTTTGATTAGGTTAGATATTAGAAAAAATCTGATTATACTTGAGTTGGTTTGATTTTAACTTTTAAAAAAAGTTAACTTAGCATCAAACTAACCTGACATTATATATAACTAATAAAATTACCCGTGTTTCGCTCGAAAATTTAATATCACGAAATTTATAAAATAATACTTAAAACTTATCAGTCATTAAAACTAAAACACTATATTATTTTACATACAAGATTACGTAGTAACTAACATTAATAATGTAAAGGAAAATGAAAATTATAACATCTTATCATTTATCTTTAATAACATAAACATAAATTTATGACTGTAAAAAAAATACCAGGATTTGTAACATAAGCAATGGTGTCAGTGAGCAACTCAACAGGAGCAAAGTACACAAATATTTAATTGTGCAGAAGAAGAAGAATAAGAAGTTCAGAATTTTCGTTGTTTTAAAATGAGAGGAAATCTCTCTATTTATAGACAACAAAGGGTAGTGTGAACAAATGTTTGTTGTGCCTTATCGGAAAGGTCACAACTATTTGGAAAAGTTGCAACCTTTCATAAAAGTCACAATTTTTCATAAAAGTCACAACTTTTCAAAAGAGTCGCAACTCTTCATTGCAGTCGCAACTTTTCATAAAAGTCACAACTTTTCATGAAAGGAAAGGCTAGTTTTGGAAATAAATAAATTAAAAAGGAATCCTGATTTGTGGTGGCGCCACGTAGGCGGGCCTAGGGTTCTCTTTTTTTTATATATATATATATATTTTTTTTAAAATTTATTTTATACATAAAAATATTTACTGTGATATAATTTCTAATTATTTCTTAGATCTTGGGTATGTTGGCAACTGATTCACCTTGGAACAGAATTCCATAATTGGGTAAGGGAGTGATTAGATCATGCACTAGCCAATAAAAACTGAAAAGCCAACTTTCCGAATGCAATAGTTCATCACATCGAATCTGGTTCTTCAGATCATGTAGGAATGTTTTTGAACTTGAAATCGAAAGTTATTTTTTATGTGGCTAAGCCTGTTCGATTTGAGAATTCTTGGATGAAGGAACTGGACATTAAACAAGCGGTTCAGACGGTGTGGGAAAAAAAGAGTCTGCCTATTGATAAAATGATTAAACGTTGCGGAAAATACTTTCATGATTTGGGGGGAAACAAAAGGCAACAATTTAATGCTAAATTGAAACAGGTCAAGGCACAATGACCATCTATAAAAACAGCATGCAGTTGTTTAGTATTATCAAATCAGCATATTTGCAAGCCCTTGAGTAGCAAAATATTTAGTGGAAGCAGAGAGCTAAACAACATTGGTTGAAGGAAGGTGATACAAACACAAAATACTTTCATTTCATAACTTCTAGCAGGTGAAAGAAGAACACATATTTTTCATTTGAAGGATGAAACAAGACAATGGTGTAGTTGGAATAGTAGTTTGGAGGGCGTAATCTCTAGTTTTTTGAATCATTATCCACGTTTGAGCAAGGAGATATGAACCCAATTCTTAATAAGATTGAGGGGAAAATTACAACGGATCAAAATGCATCCTTGAATAGCAGTTTCCTTAATGCTTTCAGATAAGGCATCAGGTCCAGATGGGTTGAATCCGAGTTTTTATCAGAATTTTTGGGTTGTATTTGATAAAGATGTGACGAATGTGATACTCAATTTTTCAATAACAATGGAGTCATTCCAGGAAATTATTTTACTAAAATTATTATGATTCCAAAAAAGAACCAACCAAAGCTAGTTTCTTATCTAAGACCAAATTCTCTATGTAATGTTATTGATCGTATAGTTTGCAAGATGTTGGAAAATCGCATGAAATCTTGCTTGAAGGATTGTATTGTTGAAGCCTAGAGTGTATTTATCCCTGGAAGATTTATTTTTGATAATGTTATGATCGCTTTTGAGGTTAATCACTATTTAAAATGTAAAACACATGGAAAGACGAGGTTTGTCGCTTTGAATACAGACCTGAGCAAAACCTATGATAGAGTGGAGTGGAATTTTTTGAGAAATGTGATGATAAAGATGAGATTTTCATCAAATTTGATTACAAAGATCACGAAAATGATTTGTATTGTGTCTTACCAAATATCTCATGCTGATAATAATTTTGGTGATATCATCCCATCACGGGGCCTACGACAGGGGATCCTTTGTCACCATATCTTTTCATCACTGTAACAGGGGGTCTTTCTTCGTTGTAAAGTACTCATGCCCGCCAAGCCACATTTCATGGAGTGAAAGTCACTCCACAGACTCCACCCATTACTCTTTTTTTTTTACAGATGATGCCTTATATTTTTTTTAAGTTTTGGAGTCGGAGACTAATATTATTAATAGTGTTTACTGCTCTATCAAGATGCATCTGGACAGCAAGTTAATTTTCATAAATCTGAAATATATTTCATTAGATATACCACAGAAGAGATGAAGAATGTTACATCCATACTGCACGTAAAATACACTATTAATATACCCGATCTATTACTATGAAATCCTTAACAAGAGTAGAAACATGCACAAGCAAATCAAGTCACATAACATATTCAGACTCAAAGCAAAGTATACAGACACATAAGAATTGATACATCCTAAGTCAAATAATATTGCAGTCGATGAATGAAAAATCGAAATAATACATGTGATAAAACAACATTACTGCATCTAGCCTACCCGAAAATCATAACACTAGGCACGACCGCCCTTAGACTATGAACCTTCACGACCACCTCTCCTAAGGGTCAGTGTGTGTGTGGCCTTAGAAATCAAAGACTGAGAACTCTGATGTGAACCACCCCGTTTGAGCTTGAAATGATCTCTCGCAAAATTTCCTATGTCACCACACTCAAACAATCCCTACAGGGCATAGATGAGAGCAACTTGAATGACCGAAAGGCCCTCCATAGTCTAAAGGTCTAAAAGATGATCCATGTGAAATTTCTACCAGATTGAAAATACTACGCTCGACATAATCAACTTCAGACGTTGACATAACAACATATATGAGTCTGCTAGACTAAGGGTGATAACCCCTTCATGAGCTTTGAAATACTGTCTAGAAATATCCCACATACTTATCTCTTGAGCAAAGGTTAAAATTTATGTCTGACGCAACATACATAAATGCTAACTTTTTCCTATTAGGCAGAACTTCTGCTCAGTTGAGCAAGTTGACTGTCTCAAAATATCTTAAACATCAGTCTTATAGATAAAGTAAGAATTTACTCCTAATAAAAAACTCACATAAATTTTAACTTTTGCCTATAAGGTAGAATGCCTGGTCAATTAAACAGGTTCGCTATTTTGAAATTCCTAAACATGTCTTATGGACAAACGTTCTAAAAAATTGAAGTTTACTTTTTAAAAATATATTAAGCAAAAGGCCAAAAAGAAAACCATCCTTGCGAACGACACTTTTGTTAGACTTAAATCATACGAGACGTTAAAACCAATTCATCTTAGGATCATTTCTGAACTTCGCCCAAGTAGAAACTTATATAAACAGTCGTAGGTGACTGAATAATCTGATCCTTCCAACTGAGCTAAAAGAATCTTATTCATTCTCTTCCATTTGATAATTGAAGAAATAGTGGCAAATAAAAAAGCCTATCAAGGCTCTGGCAACTGAGAACACCTAGCTTTTTTTCGCATCCAACTATCATCAGATGCATCAAGCATTCTCCGTGTTCTCGCGGATGGAGAACTCGTTCCCATTTCAGAGTCTCACATTCAGATTACAAAGGAGAACAGATAATATTGACATTTTACCTACGCAGGAATCTTTAAGGATTATATAAGAAGGAAAAATATAGTATACTTATGTAGCCACGAATTACAGCCCAGAATATGACCATACAAAAGTAGAACTGTCAAGGACTCCCAACTTCAAAAACAATGGGTCCTAGTCCCGCAGAAACTTAAGGAGAAAAACATTAAACAGAAATTTGTCTTGGAAAGAGCATTAGAATATCAATGCAACAGAGTCGGCTTAACTTATATAGGAAGGAGACGGCCAACAAAAATAAGGACCATATCCTAAAGGTAGCTTTGGTTAAAAACAGCCACTATATAAAAGACCCCATTTATCTACACATCCTATTAGATGTCAGTCCAGCATTGAGCCCTTGCTATATACGCATCGGGCAATCAAATCGGAAGATCTGAACTCTACTCAACCTATAAACTACCTTGGTATCTACACACCAGAGTTGCACTTACTTCCAAGATATCACACTTCCAACTTCAGTTTAACCAGAGTAATATTCACACAAAGGCTCACTTACTTGAAATATGAACTAATAAACAGCCTTGCCCCAATATCAAGGGGGCCATACCCTCCTCCAATAGCATGAAGAGCAACAGTGATTGTTGAAAGAAGTCGCAGAGTCACGGGGAAAACAGCAGGTTCAATCTTTGGTATACCAGAAAGACAAGATTTTGAAGCATTTCCAATTTGTAACACACCGCTCCCTTCCCGATTATTTGGTCCACACAAATCCAGTTCTTGGTTCAGTTCACATGGGCTAAGAATGAGTGCTACTTCTTCAAGTGATCTGCACTTCCCTGGACTACCCCTCCTGTTAAAGCGCTTATTTGTAGACGAACTAAGTACCAATGTTGAAGTAGCCTCAAGCCACTCCACAGTCAGTCCCTCAACTTCATCATAATATATGCGCTGTTCAGTCTGAAAGTGTATAAAACAATATAAACAAAACATTCAGAGAATAAGGCATGTCAGATATACATACCAAGTATAAACAAGACAGAGATCGAAGGGATGAACAACTTGCTGGGAGCCAACGGAGAAAACTGGTCCTCAAGGGAACTTCTGAATTGTAAATAATAAATAGATCAATCAATCAGGGTAACAAACTTACAGCAAGCTTGTGGATGTATAATGACATGAATCGTGGTCCCAAACCCATAACTCTTGCTTCTGAGAACAATATCTGCATGGAGGATAACACACTAATAATCAAAGGACTATTCTTGTCCTTGAAAAAATCAAAGGACTATTTGTGTCCTTGAAAAATTGATAATGTACAAGGATGAAGTCAATATAAGTGGCCAAAGGTGAAAGGACTATGCATCGTGAAAATTCCAATAAAGAGCAAGGAAAAAGGTTATATAAATAATCAGGTTCAGTAATCCTCACATCTTCCCTATGTGTAGCTATTACGCCTTTTTATAGATAAACTTGCAACTTCTGTTGATTAGGTCCTTCGAAATTCATGCCGCACCCAATCTGATGCGATTTGGGTATGGGTGTGGGTGTGGGTGTGGGTGTGGGTGTGGGTGTGAGTGTGGGTGTGGGTGTGGGTGTGGGTGTGGGTGTGGGTGTGGGTGTGGGATCCATACTTGATTTGGTTAAACCTAACTTGGATGCTAAACTATCAATTTAATAAATTCATTTCATAGTTGAAACATGTACAAATATATATACGTACAGTTCCTATAGATATCCCCGAATCCTAAGATTTAGAAGATGACGAATCCGACTTCTAGATCAGCACCTGTGTTGGGTGCCTACATCCATATCCAAGCAACATAGCTTGCAGCACAACTAACAGTACAAAACATCTTTCCTTTCTTTTTTTTTGTTAAAGAGTACAAAATGCTGTTATTATCCTGCCATTCAGCCCTTCTCATTTTCGAAACTTGATTGACACAAGTTACCAGAGGATTACTTTGATCCTAAATTTTTTTATACAGTACAAGAAAGATCCCCACATCTTTCCCATGTAAAGCTATTGGAACTTTCAAGACAAAAAGACTAGCAGCACAGAATGAAGTACAAGTATCTCCAGCATTCCCTTCCTCTTTGGGCTGTAAATTCAGCCCCCGACTGTCTTTCTTACAACCTACTACGCTGAACTTCTAGATTTCTTCATGTTCTTTACTCAAAGTATAAGAAGCCAAATTTCATTAGTTGTTTACATAGTCAGTAAGAGCTAACTTTGCTTGTAACTGTTCATTTCTCCAGCGATCTTGATGCTGGCTTCATATATAAAACCACCTTACTTATCAAAAGATATGACAAGCCTTATGTGTTTGCTAAATTCTCAAAATACTACCAAGTTCAGGTCATTTTTCAATGGCTGAAATCAGCTTCAAGATCAGAGATGTACAAACATTCAAACAGCATGCTAATGAATTTAGTAGCTTAAATGACATGACAAATTTTTAAGTTCCTCTAGAGTTATGTTGCTTTCAGGCTGTAAATTCAGCCCCCTAAACTGTCTTTCTTACACACTAGTTGCGTAATTCCAAAGAATTTCATGTTCTTCACTCAAAAATATAACAAGCCTTATGTGTTTGCTAGATTCACAAAAAAAAATACCAAGTTCACGCCATTACCCACTCTTTTGTCAATGGCTGAAGCTCAGCTTCAAGATCTGTGACTTACAAACATTCAGCTAAGACCTGATAGCATTTCAGGTACCAAATAAAGCAATTTGGCTGAAAAACTCAGGTTCACTGATAGCTTATTATCATCAAGAAACGCAGATGGTCAAGCATGAAGACACAAGGCAGAAGATCTAACTTTTTTTCACCCCACCCACCCCAAAAGAAAGAAGCACAAAAGATCTCATATTAGTGCAAGATATCCATTTATCTTGTCAAGACTAAACCAGCATTTATGTTTAACAGGCACACTAATTAGAGGTCATCCCACAACACCAATTGCTACCTCCAACCTTCATTTGTTGTAAAAGAGTAGAATGCTTTAGACATACTTTACGTACCTCCTTTCTTTTTAGAAGTACCCACATGTAGAGTTTCTCCATAGCATCTTTCACGTGCCTGCAAGCCAACTTTCTTTCATTGCAATGGGAAGCAATATCAGCAAGAGTTTCTGCACAGGGAGCCTTATGTTTTGATGCTGCTGCAGATAATGCTTCTTGAGCTTCAGGTGATCCAATTGCATCTTTATTGAAGTATACATCAGTCATACATCTTTGGCGTCTCATTTCTCCCCGATCTGGATTTTGCAACAACTTGAGCTTCAGATACACCTCTTCAGCTTCTACAGCTGCAGCAAGCATCCGCTGCACCAGAATATCCGGATAGCGCCGGAGTGGAGAAGTAAAGTGTGTGTATAAAGGAACAGCAAGGGCATAATGACCCCTATCATTTTCATCTTCTACATCGCCACTGCAGAAGTAAGTTGCCAATTGCATGGGTCTTGCAGCGTAAGACATAAGAATATCTGTTAACACAGAATCATCCGCAAGCTCTCGTCTAATGCACTCCAACGAATTATGAATCTGGCCAGAAGAAGTAGTGTCCAATCTCAGACCATGTTTAGAGCAGAAGGACTCAAACTCTCTGAGCTTACGCGGGTTGGGTTCAGGGTGCCTTCGCAATAGTGCACTGGAAGGATAAGCTCTAGTTATAACTTCAGCAGCTGTCCTGTTGGCCAAAAGCATAAACTCCTCAACAAGCAAGTTTGACTCCTTCCTTCCACTGAGCACACTATCAAAAGGTATCCCTTCTTCATCAAATAAGAAAACTATTTTGGGACTTTCGAGTGACAGAGCCCCATCTTCAAACCTCTTTTTCTTCAAGATTTTAGAGATTTCATAAAGGTTCTTGACAGATGTAACAACATCAGACCATTTAAAAAGGCCATGTAACACTGGCCAAGAATGTTCTCCTTTATAAGAACTTGGATCATCAAGCAACCCATCAATAATATCCTGAGCATGATCATACGAGAGCTTGCAACAAGATTGAATTATAGTGCGGCCAATCCAGCGCTGAATAAATTCCCCAGATTGATTGATGTCCCAAAAAATAGAAAAAGCAAGTCTGTCCACACCAGGATTAAGCGAACCCAGATTCTCAGAGAGCAATGGGGGCAACATTGGCAATTTACTTTGCAACAAATACACACTTGTTGACCTCGCTTGGGCATTTTCATCTAAAGCCGAGTCTGGTAGAACAAAGTATGAGACATCAGCTATATGGACCCCAACTCTAAAAATACCGTCAGGCAACCTTTCAACAGACAGTGCATCATCAAGATCGGTGGCAGTAGCAGGGTCAATTGTAAAAACACACAAATTTCTGATGTCTCTTCTACTCTGAAGCTCCTCTTTAGGTATTTCCCATGGGATACTTGGAAGACATGATAGGGTCTGTTGACAGAATTCTGAAGAATCAATTGCATTTTCGTATAAGGTTGCAGCAAGCTGTGGCTCCAGTTCTCCACCTCGTCCAAATATGTCAGTGACATGAGCTTCTGGGATATAGTTCTCTTCTGCCCAGTCTGCAATCCGTGCGGCTACTAGGTCCATCTCCACTGCCACATCACCAGCTTCCAATTTTTTCAAAATGAGGTCTGGAAGGCTCTTAAACGGCACCATCATTTTCGGAAACCGAGGATCATTTGGTGTTAACAAGAGATATTGACAGTTCAAGGCAGTCGATAAATATTTATTCTTCTTCAAGTCCTTTTTGTTACCTTCTCTACTCCACATCCACTTCTTGACATTGAGAAAACCGACAATAGTGTCCCGACGAGGTGACCCCTCAAGGATAGCCACAACCCTGCCTGTTGGTCGTTTAGATGGGAATGAATCCACAGCAGCTGACAATCTCTCTGTTGCATGCATAGCATCATTTATTTCACTATAGCACCCAACCATGGAAGGTTTCAGAGCAGTCATATTATGTCTATTGACATAATCATTCTCCGCAGGTACCTTTTCTTCAGGATGTGAAATGTCTCCAAAGGACTGCCCACTTCTATAACCTAACACGTTTTCCAAGGGGCTAGGACAATTTCCAAAACTACTGAACTCATAATCTGTGTCTACCTTGTTCTTCCCTTTGCAACTCTCTCTGACGAAGTCTGAATTGTCAGACTCCAACATACCATCATCTACCAAAGCGGAACTCTCAACACTAACTGTATATCCTTTCATTCTAGTCCAAAGAGAAGGAGGATCAACTTCAACAGCAACAATGTCTCCTTCAACCTGCAAGAAATTGTAGAAAAGAAAATGTAATCCTGGAGATGGCACATTCAGCAACCAACAAATAAACTGACACATATAAATGACTAATCAAGGACAAAAGATACACCAGACTTACGGCTCTGTTTTGAGCTGCAGCTCCACTAATAAGAACATCTGTTCGCACACCATCAACTTTACAATAGGCCTGAGAAGCAGGGGTTATATAAATATGCTTCTCATGAAAGCATCAGAAGAATTATCAAATCAACGCATAACTAAAAATGGAGCAGCAAAGAGATAATTGAATCTGTTACTATGGATTACCTCAAGTCTATTGTGGGCATTGACACGAAATAATGCTTTAAAGACATGACCCCTCTGCATGACAACAAAAGCATATCATCAAACTTCCATTCAACAACCACACATTCGTTTAATTAACTTATCTATCAATATACAAGTTTTCAGGCACGTTATGAGGCTGACCTCCAGTGCTTTATGAATGGCTTCTGCTGGCCAATGTGAAGAAAAATATTTCCTCTGTGGGTAAGAAGTAATTGACTGGTCACCATACGCAATATAGTCTGGGCATGAACCTGAATATACTTGTCCACCAACACCCGGTGAAAACGTTAGCTGCACAGGGAGACTTTCAGTCTCTGCTGCCTGTTCATTTAAACGCATTGTGGGCAAGGAAGTAAAGGCAATGTTTGATGCTCTAGGCAATGAAAACTCTGTAGATCCTTCGTGATTCAAGATGGGAACACCTCCCTTAAAATTTGATTCCCCAAGACAGCCAGTCAGCGAACTACTTGCTGTTGCAAGTACAAGCTCAAATAAGTGAGAGAAAATGTACAAACGACAGACTCTATCAAACCACGATCCATACTGTCATGCAAGAAAAGCTCAACTGTTTTCCCCACTCAAGAAAAAGACTCACACAACACTAAAGGCCTCATTATAAATTACATATTGGTTTAACTAGTTAAATCCATGATAAAAGAAATCAAAGAGGAAGTACAACAACTTGCAAGAAACATAAAGTGGAAACACAATTAGCATAAAAGAACACAAAAGAAGATAAATGCATTTCAACTCTAGCATCAAGCTCTAGTTTCCACCAAATTAATGTGGTCCGAGGAGAGTAGCCAGTCTAATCACAGACCTCCCTCCAGTTTTGCCTTGATTAAACTAACCTCCCTTAAGATTTGAGCTATTACACTCACCTCCCTTATTTTGGTGTTTTTTGTAACTAAACTTGTTAATATGGTAAATTTTCTATGCCTTCCAAATCTACCTTTCTATGACATTAAATCCTCTCAAAGACTTCCCTTCTTGTCTCCTCTCTCAAAACCTATTCCTGACGCCATTAATTCCTCCTCTAAGTTTGTAATACATTTTTCCCATCAATTATTTGATCCTATAGTTAATAGTAAGTATCATCTTCCTGGTTTACAATGCTTTGATAGGTTCGGTGCCTTGTCATGAACTGGACATTTTAGGATCAACTTGATATGAACTTCCAAATAGAAATGATTTTTTTTATCTTTGGTTTCTCGTTTTGATATTTCATGTGATCCTAGCGCTTTAGATTGACATGTCTTTCAATAAAAGATCAAAAGCTTTTGTGGAAATAACAAGATAAAATTAATGGAAGAGACAATCTGGAGATTGCGAAGAAAGAGTCACAAAGCGTGACAGTGTTCTGAAAGTTGTTCTTTTTGGGTTTAAGAAGACCTTGAACTCCACAATTATGCAGTGGAGTGTATTTTACTAAATATACCAATTCATATCCTTTTTCCATATCAGAATTCTACATGATTGAAGAGCATTCTTCAACCTAATAACTAATATTCCTCTTGTTCAACCAAAGAGTGTATTTGTGAAATATAACAAAGAAATTATCATTTAAAAATATTTTGTTACAAGAAAATGAAAATAAGTGAGACGGGTGTAATATCTCAAATTAAAGGGGAGATTAGTGTTACAAAGCCAACCCTTCACTGTTGTCTCTGAAATTATCCCTAATTCTTTTTATTTTGATAAATAGGAGTGAAGCTCGGTTATTTTCTTAACACATCTGCAAGCACACATTAATGGCTCTACACATTTCCTTCTCTTTGGGGCGGATCTATAACAAAGGGTAGGGTATTTATTAAGAAAATACTAAATACTTAAAGTATATTTAGCTGGGAACCCAAAACTCTAAAATACTAAAATAGTCTATTGGTTCCGTGATAAGCGAGGAACCAACTACAGCTTTGCTCTTGCAAACGGCGAGGGATCGATCCCCCTTATGCATATTTTAACTTTTACTTTCATTTGTTTTTTTTAAAATAAGGTAGAGAACTTTTACTTCATTCATGGCATATAATAAATTTTTACTTCCATTAGTTGCATACTTCAACTTTTACTTCCATTCATCGCACTTTAGCTTCCATACACTGCATTTTTTTAACATTTACTACAGTTGCTATTTAAAAAACATCATCCCGACGAGGCGATGAGTACTAATTCTTCTGCTTCTCTTTTTTTTGTTCAACGGAACACAACAAATGAAAAGTCAAACTAAAGAAGAACTAGTTAAATTATCCCCCTGTTCCCTTTTAAGTGATTTTTAACCTCTTCAATTTATTCCAAAATACGTATTATTATTTTTTCAAAATTACCCTTGTTTATTTAGTGTTGAACAAATTCCTAAGAAGTTCTTAAAATTTCTTTACATTTTTGCATGTATATATTATAGGGTCTTTTAGAATAATTCACTTAACTAATATTCTTACGTGATATTTTTAATGGGTGAAACCCCTAAAAATCACTTAAATATGAATTGAGAGGAGTAAAAACCTTGCTAAAAGTATCACTTTTGCCCAAATTCTGATTTTAAAAATCAACTCTCAGACAAAGTAAGAAGGGCTTAAGGATCTAAAATTGTCATGTTATTGCATCCATTGAAATACTTTTTCTTTGATAATCATATTATAAATGAGTTGCAAAATAGTTGTAGTGATGAATTTCTGAATGATTGTTTAGTTGTTTAAAAATGAAATATTTAAAGTTCACTTTAAAATGCAATCATTGATCATTTTCAAAACATGTCATGACGTTGAGTACAAGTGTAATGAAACGGTTATATATTCATATATTTTGTTTAAGTGGTTCGTTACTTTTTACATATATACATCAAATACCGTTCCCCGTTCCTAGTCCGGTCATTATTATATATATATTAACTTGAGGTCAGTATACGTATAGGAATAGTGATGGAACCAGAATTTTCACTAAAGAGAAAATGAAGAAGATTTAACATATAATATATATACACAATCTTTTTTTTTAACCAAGTAAAAAGTTTTACTGATAATAACAAGGCTAACTTGGCCATTTACAAGTGGTGTACCAAAAAGAGGAGAAACCCATAAAAATGATACTCTCCAAAAGACACCCAATCCTATCTGTATACCACCAGGAACTACATGGGTTCACCTATATACGCAATCTCCAAACAACGCCCAATCCTATCTATATACCAACAGGAACTACATGGGTGCACCTACATACACAATCTTTTACCTATGATAGTATAAAATTTCTACAGAAGAGGTTAACACCCCTTTGAACAAGGTGGCTCCGCCATTATATAGGAACCCATAAACTTCAAATCCTAGATACGTCTTTGCTTTCCATCAGCAATTGATTTGGTTACAACCACATAAATAGAAGACTACTATGATTAATTCATGTATGATTAAAAGTGTTACATTAATTATACATAGAAAAAGTTAGAATCACTTAGCAAGAAGTTCAACTAATAAAATCAAAAAACAACATACAATTTGCCTTCACCATTTTTTACATATAACATTTGATTTCCGCGGGCGAAACCTGCAAATACCAATAAATTCACATAGAACATACTAAATATTTACCTGTTGGAGGAGAATTTTGCTTAGATCGTCTAGATCGACGGTTTTTCTTCTTATCAACAACTACAGCAGTCTGATTCTGATTTTCCCCAGACTCCGCAACCAGTACACCCATTCCCTGAAATTTAAACCTAAAACTTAAAAAGAAACAATAAACTAAAAACGATCGGCGAAGTAGAAATCAAGCATGAAGCATCTTCCGATGTATAAAAATTAACGGAAGAAGAGAGAAAGCAGAGAGAATGAGTAGTGCCGGTTTTTGTGTGTATATATATATATATATATATATATATATATATATATATAT
>JAJONR010012867.1:0-21320 GCA_029582245.1 Solanum etuberosum | reverse complement strand
CGCTCGGGGAACTAGCTTTACTATGCCTGGGATTTAAGCCAGTCAGTTGTAATTGAAATTGAACTTATGTGCTCCTTGGGTGTATGCAAAAGCAGGCAATCTAACAGTAGCCAACTAAGTTGCTGACTTTTCACTTTTGACATTTTTGAAGAGTCCGAGCAACATAGATTACACGTATTGCCAGTACAGAATGGATATCATATGGACAAAATGCATCGCCCATGATGTATAAGTTCAGATATATAGCAAATTAAAAGGAAAATGGAGAGTAAACAGGCGGATCCCGGATTTTAAGGTTGTGGGTGCTCCCTTAGCTACCAATCACAAAATATAAGTAAACAATATTATGAATTATCATTAAAAAGACAATCATATTTAAACACAATAAGAAAAAAATACAAAAAACTACAATAAATATTATTTTGGATAAAGGAAAAGTTTTTTTATTTTTATAAAAGCTTTTTTTAAGGAAAAATTAGCAAAAAGACAGCGAAAGAAAGTGAGAAAGAGAAAAAAGAACAATCGGCACAGGGAGAGAAAAATAAAAGAAAGTCTAAATAATATAAATAAGTAAGAAGAGAAGAGTTGGTCTTTAAAATTTTAAAAAATGTCATAGTGGGAATCAAACCCGAATGCAGCAGATGCAATATACAACTTTGAGCACTCACAAACCACCACTGCAACAATCAACTACTTGATGCCTGGGTGCTTACTATTTAATTTTATACAATTCATTCCATTTTCTGTATAAATATATATAGTTCGATACGAGATTAATGGGTGCTCGAGCACCCAGAAGCTTCAATGTGGGTCCGCCCCTAGGAGTAAAAGTCTAATACACAAGAACATTGATGGATTCAGTTTAACATGAAATAAATCTATACATACATAAGGTGATGTGACACTTCTCTATGGCCTAGAAAATCAAATCTTTCATTTTCAATTTTTTGACATTTTCCCTATTTTTCTTCACTTATGTGCTACTAAGAAAAAATCTCTTAAAATAATTACTCAATATTAACTATCATTTATTGTATTTCCCTCTCTTTAGTAACCTTTAAGACCTTTTAACTTATTAAAAATATCTAAAACTGCCAAACAATTAATCTATTAAAATGACACTTTGGGGTGGCCCAGTGGTTTGGGCTTGGGACTTCCATGTTGGAGGTCTCAAGTTCGAAACCCCTTGCCAGCGAAAGCAAGGGGTTTACCTTCTAGGTTGAGCTCGTCGCATCGGGCTTGCCTAGTGCGGGTTACCTCTCCTATGTGGTTTGCGAGCTATTGCATAGGAGCGGGGGTTTTACCCTGTGTGCACCCAAAGGGTAGCGGCTGCGGGTCTCCCTTGTCATCAAAAAAACAATTAATCTATTAAAATGGAAAATACGTTCCACAAAATGAAAGATGAAACTTCAATTTTCTAAACCTTTCATTTTCCAAAACTGCATGCACGTATTCTGTAACTCATGCCTTATTATTTGTCGTACTTAATGAGGAACAAAGAGGTCTTGCCTTCTTATAAGAGGATCATGCCAAAGCGTATTGAGTCAATCTTATGCAACAACAATTGACAGCTATATATATGTTTTGATCATAGATTTTGTTTAGGCAATGTGAGTTATGAAGGGAAAAACCGAGGCTAGCTGTAATGATCCTGAAGGTCATTTTTGGAATTTTCTGGAAAATTATCATTTTATCCCTCCTCATAGTTGCCCGAGTTTTGTTTGATAAGCTTTTGAGAATTGCTTTGAAACCGGATTGTAAAGATGAGATTTTTGAAAATTTTGGAGGTTTGGAAGCGTTTAAGTTGAAATGGTTGACTTTCGTCAACATTTGTTGTTCCATAAGCTTTGGAACGTGCCTTTTGGGGTTAGCAAGACTACTGGCTCAGGTTTTGAGGTATTTAGATGAGTTTTGGAAAAGTTTGTGTTTTGAAAGTTGAAAGCATAACATAGTTGACCAAAGTCAACATTTGGTGATAGCAAGCTCGGAATGGAATTTCAACGGTTCCATTAGCTCCGGAATGTGGTTTTTGATCTAGATGTAATATTCTAGAAAGGAAGAATAGGCATCTCATTGAGACTGCTCGCTCCTCATTGAATCCCATGTTCCGCTGTGTTTTTTGGGCGATGCAGTCCTTGCATCTTGTTATTTAATTAATAGAATGCCCTAATCTTCTATTCAAAATCAGATTCCACATTCCATGTTGTTTCCTCACTTACATCTTTACTCTATCCCCCCTCGTGTCTTTGGGAGCACATGCTTTGTTCATAATTTAGCCCCTGGTAAAGATAAATTAGCCCCTCGTGCTCTCAAATGTGTCTTTCTTGATTACTCTCGAGTTCAAAAAGGGTATCGTTGCTATTCACCTGATCTTCGTCGATACCTTATGTCTGCTGATGTCACATTCTTTGAATCTCAACCTTACTATACATCTTCTAATCATTCCGAGGTCTTACCCATACCTCAGTTCTTACTCGTATCAACTTTTGAGGAAATCTACAGTTTCTTCTACATCTCCAGTTGTAGTGCCACCACTCCTAACTTATCATCATCGTCCGCGCCTAGCACTAGTCCCAGATGATTCATATCATGCGCCAGACCCTGCTCCTACTGCGCACTTGCCTCCTAGCCAACCGATTGCACTTCAAAAAGGTATACGATCTACTAGAAATGTCAACCCACATTATACTTTCTTGAGTTATCATCGTCTCTCATCACCCCATTATGCCTTTGTATCATCTTTGTCCTCTATTTCCATTACTAAGACTACGGGTGAAGCACTTTCTCATTCTGGATGGAGGCAAACTATGCTTGATGAGGCAGATGGGAGCAACACTAACACATGTATTCAGGGAGCAGAACAGGGTGGCGGATGCAATGGCGAAGGTGGGAGCTAGGCAGGGAAGCATGAGGAACCCCACCCTTTTTGAAGTTCCTCCTGTGTGTGCCACACAAATGCTAGCAGCAGACATGTCAGGAACTTTTTTTGTAAGAACAATTTCAAGCCATAATGGCGAACAAAATGGCCATACCACGGTCAGTTTTGTTCAAGTGGGGAATGCCCCTCATGCATGTAACACACCAATTTAATATATAAATATTGCTTTTTAACCCAAAAAAAAAAATTGTTGAAGTCAGCGGATCAAGTAGATTTAACTATTTTTATACTATGATAGATGCTAGATGGATGATTCACTGACCTTAGCTTGTCGATACTTTTCAAGAATGCGACGATATTGCTGGCGTGCTTCTGGAGAGTCAACCATCGATAGCACTCTAGAGACAGCCTCATTAATAGCAGCATCCACTTTCTGTTTGCGGAACAACTTGAGAATGTCTTCGTTCTCACTTTCCTCGATGAGTTCATCTTCTAGTCGGAATCCCCGAAGACCAACACCCCGTCGACGCCACCTTAGCACCACCTTCTCTAAAATACCCACAGCCCAACATACCTTGTATTCCTTTCTAACCTGATATCCTCGTACATGAGCCTGCCATGATAATCACAAAGGTCAGAACCTCTTTCTGCTTTACAGATTATTGTCTAATCTGCAATATCCTCCCAACCCCACTCAATAAAAATGAGGGCAGCTAAAAGATGTAACATCTAAATTGGTGACATATATTTCATAAAAAGTTTGTCTTCTTTAGTTTCTCAAAGATAGGTTGTTACAAATGAGGTTTGGAATGTCTATACTGCTTTCAAACAAATAAAGCACCTGTATCTTCACTACTTTCTGGCGAAATACAAGGAAGTCTTTCCGGCCTTTCCATCCCCGATATTTCTTCTGAATAGATAATGCTGCTGAGTTATAGTCCCGCATGTTACGGAATGCCAACTTTGAGGCAGCTGAAAGCTCAAGAACATCGTTTGAGAGGATACAATATTCATCTCTGCAAGTGGTAGCAACATGCGCAGCTTCTCTCAGTCGTCTCTTCCTGAATGAATGTGCTCGGAATGCAGATTGTATGCGAGCAGCAGCCTGAGCTGCATTGCGGACTGCATCTAAAGTGTCCTTTAGAGAAAGCTGATCCTCGTGTGTGACAGGACTCGTGGTTGTTATATTACTGATAGTTTTTTCTGCTTCAATGTCAGCAGTCCCCTTTGAGACCTCACTTTCTTCTAATGTGAGGGACGTCAGATGACTGGTGAGAGCCACCTCTGAAAGATAACCTGCAACTCCCTTGTGACCGCAGCTAGAAGCAATTGATGCAGCAGTTTTACCAAACGGATCTTGTGATGACGGATCAGTAACAGCTCCAGCAAATGCACCAGATGCTATGAGTAATGCAACCATTTTTTCCCTAACACAAGTAAGCAGTTAGAATAGAATCAGCTTATGTATTAATGCATCAGACACTGCAAGGAATAACCGTAGCAACTGCACTGCACATGCAAACAGTAACACAGAGAGACAAGAAGACAGACATCTAACAGAGACTGTTCTAATAGAACAACATATATTCTAATTACTAAGCTATGGTAGTGAAGAACAAAACAAATATAAGAATAAGCAATCCTATCAGGCAGGCTTCTCTCTGCGCTTCTCCAAAACATTGCAAGAAAGCTATAGGGTTAAGCAATTCATATGCACAAAAACCCTCATTTTGCCCCCCAGAACATTCAGCAGAGTTCACCGCTGTTCCTGGAGGAAGTATTGAGACCAAGCATGAAAACCCTAGCGAAACACGGTAGACATTAGCATGTCATGTTTGGCCACACCGGGGGTTCTCATCAAAATCTGTGCAATAAAGTACTTCAAACCTATTCTTTTCATGTTATCAATAAATCACAACGAATTTGAAAGTGCAAATTCTGCATGACTGCACGCATTTTCTGGACTTATAGATTAATATGGTAATTATTCATTTTTTTATTTTTTTTTCTTTTTTGGTAACTAACAACTTTATTAATCACCAGGAGAGAATTACAAAGCAGCTAAGTCAACTCAACTAGATATTCTAGAAAATAGACCTAATTAGAACCCAATTTCTACTAAATTGGAGATTAGCTCATATGGAGTTATCTCCTTATACAGTTGCACCTAGACCTTACACACTGTTTGTCATTACAAAAACCAAGTATGGACTAATGTCTGAAGCTTTGGAGGCGCTCTAGTACAGCACATGTAAACCACTTCTCGAATAATGACCGCGACATCTGCCCTTTTTCCTTCAAATATCCTCTGATTTCTTTCAAGCCAAATAGTGTGACACGTTTCGGCAAACACTATCTTGAACGCCTGGGCTATCTAAGAGTTCCCCTTCCCATTTGCAATTCCCCAGTCAACCATTTGTGGCCATGTGGTAGCAGGACATTCATCATTGTGCATCCATTTCAATATGACACTCCATACCTTTCTAGTGTACTCACATTCTACAAACAGATGGTCCCTATTCTCCGGGTGGGTCGCACAAAGTGAGCACTGGGGGCTAACATCTATGCCCCATTTAATCAATCTATCAGAGGTGAGAAGCTTTCCATGGAGAGTGAACCACATTATGAAAGTTGCCTTAGGTCTGGCTTCATTTCGAAACATCAAAGCTTTCCAAGGAACTTTAGGCCAAACACCCAGCAAATTGAAATATATTTGTCTAACGATACTCCTTCTCTGATCATTTCTAATAACACCTTGACCAAGCGAACTCCGAGCACTAATGATCTTCCTTACCATCCAGCTGGCCTGCTGCGGTATGGGAGTGATATCAATATTCAACCCTTTCATATAGTAGGTATGTATCCATCGTATCCACAACTTGTCTTCCTTATGTGCTAAGTCCCAATAATTTTTGGCAATTGCAGCTTTGTTCCACAAATCCATATTGATCAGGTTAAGACCTCCTGCAGCTTTAGGAGCACATATTATATCCCATGCTATTAGTGCTTTCTTGAATATAGTATTGGCTCCAGTCCAGACATAACTACGACAATAAGCTTCTATAGTTTTCAGCACTTTAGAAGGCAAAGGAAATGATTGAGCCCAATATGATTGAATTCCAAATAGAACAGCCTATACCAATTGTACTCTTCCAGCGTATGAGAGTTTTTTTGCAGTCCAAACAGTAATCCTTGCAACAATTTTCCTTATAAAAGGTTGCCATTGTAAGATAGACAACTTTTTTGACGATAATGGTATACCTAAGTACTTAAAAGGAAGTTCCCCACTCGAGTAGCTAAGTTGCTGAAGGTTCATGTCCCTTTCCAGCAAGTCTACTCTACCAAATTACACTGCGCTTTTGCCTAAGTTTGCCTCCAATCCAGAAGCCTTTGAAAATAGGAGGAAACATTGGCTAATAGCCTCTACTGATTGCAAGTCACCTCTAGCAAATAACAACAAATCATCTGCAAAACAAAGGTGGGTTAAATGGACCTTAGAACATCTAGGGTGGAATTTGAATGTCTTCAGTTGAGAAAGACCATTCAATGTCCTGCTAAGATATTCCATAGCAATGGCGAACAAATAGGGTGAAATAGGATCCCCCTGTCTTAACCCTTTAGCAGCGTCAAAAGGAGGAGTAGGCTCCCCATTGATGATAATAGAATAGCTCACTGTTTGGACACATTCCATAATCCAAGTAACAAACTTCTCGGGAAACCTGAGATCCTCCAATATTTGTCTCAACTACACCCATTCAACCGAATCATAAGCCTTCTTTAAATCAATCTTGATCATGCATCTGGGGGAGATATGTTTTCTGCTATAAGTTTTGACAAGCTCATGTTCCATGATGATGTTGTCAGCTATCTTCTTACCAGGAACAAAACCTGTCTGCGCCTCATTAATAATAGCAGGCATTACTCTTTGCATTCTAGCAGCCAACACCTTAGAGATAATTTTATATAAGATAGTGCAACAAGCAATAGGTCTGAACTCCTTCACATTATGGGGATTTGGTGTCTTTGGTACCAAAGTAATGGTTGTACAGTTAACAGCTCTGTATAACCTTCCAGTTTCAAAGAAATCTTGAACAACACCCACTATGTGCATTTTGATTATAGGCCAAGCCTTCTTAAAAAAATAAGCACTGTACCCATCAACCCCCGGAGATTTATCACCTCCAATTTCCTTTAAACCAAGATAAATCTCAGCTTCAGTGATAGGTGCACAAAGACTAAGTTGTTGTGCATGAGTCAAAGCAGTCCCATTTTTCTTAATGTCTTTATTTACTGCAGATAGTAGTGTTGCACCTGTGCCCATCAATCCTTGATAAAATTGTATATTTCATCTTTGGTATCCTTAGCATCTGTTAGTTTAGGTCCATGTAAAGCAGTAAGTTCAACGATTTGATTTTGTTGTTGTTTCTCTTTAACCACTGCTGAGAAGTATTTTGTATTAGAGTCACCTAGCTTAATCCATTTATCTCTAGATTTCTTCTTTAAAATGTTTTCCTCCATCAAAGACTACTTCTCAAGTTGCTGTAAAGTTTCCCTTTCCAAATCTATCAGTTGATCAGTGTTCTGTCGTGCTAACTGGCCCTGAATATTCCTCAAATCTATTCTAGCCTTTTCAATCTTCTGAGTCAGTCCTCTATACTCTATATTATTCAGATGTCTAAACAATGGCTTGAGGGCTTTTAGTTTAAGCCAGACATTCTTCATCCTCCAATTATCAAGTTTCTTTGTCCACGCTCATTCAACTATTGGAATAAATTCCTTATAATCAACCCAAATATTGAAGAACCTGAAAGGACTTTGAATGTTCAGAGTCTGCCTTTTTAACTTTCAAGATCATTGGACAATGATCAGAAAAGTTTTGAAGCTCATATTCAGTTCTCACATGTCCCCAGTTGAGCATCCATTCATCATTTCCCAGTGCTCCATCTATTCTGCTATAGATTCTATCACTACCTTGTTGTTTATTGGTCCATGTATAGTAATTTCCAGTCCATGTCAATTCAGCTAGCCCCAGATCATGTATACATTCAGTAAAATCCTTTAACTCAGTATTTGTTACCGGTTAGCCAAATAGTCGATCCTGTGAGTACAAGATAGTGTTAAAATCCCCACAGATCAGCCAAGCATGGCTCGTTTGAGGAAGAGCCTTGAGGCTGCTCCACAATTCCCTTCTTTGTCCTATGGAATTAAACCCATACACAAAGGTAACATAAATTATTCTTCACATAAAGACGTTTTAACCAAGAGATTGAGTCCAACAACCTTCATCTTTATTTTTCCTATAGAATACTTTTTCGCAGAATTGACCAATTTTCTTTATTAACACTTCAAGAAGTATCATAACTCATAAGAAACTTCATGTTTATTTTTCCTACGTACTCTTTTGTCGACAACACCAATTTCATTCAATAAATACTGTAAGGGGTCGTTTGGTAGAGTGTATTAGCAAAAATAATACATGCATTAATTATATGTATTAGTAGTTCCTTGTTTGGTGCATTTTTTCATGCTATGTATAACTAATGCTTGCATTAGTTATACACTCTATTATGTATTGAGGAGTGTATTACTAATACCATGAATTTCTAGGTATTGGTAATGCAAAGGATTTAATACATGCATTAATATGGTTAAAGACCCAATTACCCCTCAAAAATACTTTTACATCTTTTCCACCATAATTGTGAAGGATACTTTTGTAAATAAATATTTTTATACAATGCATATTATTTTTAATACACCAAACCAAACAATGCATAAGAAATAATCTATGCATAACTAATACAAGTATAACTAATACATGCATTACTAATGCAAGCATTACTAATACACTCTATTGGGTATTATTTTTATACACTCTACCAAACGACCCCTAGGAAGTATCATAAGGAAATAGAGTAATACACAGCTTTTTCTCCAGGTCAATAAAGTCATGATATTCTTAATTTACAATGTTAACGGATTTACATGAACCGATACAGCTTTTTCACCTAGTCTTTCTAGGATTAGTCCTTATATTTGGGTGTATAGGTCTTATTTCCAAATCCAATTATTCTGGCTTTCTCCAGGGGATTGGTTCTCGTTTTAGGTCATAAACCATTATTCTAAATATATTTGACTTCCTACACATCTTTAATGCGATAAGACTAGAAATGAGGATATGTGGGATAAGGTGGGAGTGGTCTCTGTGGTGGACAAGATGAGGAAAGCGAGACTGACATAGTTTGAACAATGTGAAGAGGAGAGGCGTAGACGCAACAGTGAGGAGGTGTGAGGGGTTGGTTATAAAGGGTAGGAGAAGAGCCAGAGGTAGACTGTTAGCACCCCTTTAGTCTACCAACGGTTGACACATGGTAGATTTAAGGAAATGAGAAAGTAGATTACTTCAGCTTATAAGTTATTTACTTTTTATTTATGTGTAGCAGTTGTTTGCAATAGATTACTACAACTTTTAAGTTACTCCCTCTGGGCTCTGTCCCAATTTATGTGACACATTTCATTTTTCGAGAGTCAAACAGTTTAAGTTTGACTGGAAATTTGAGCATGAAATCTTCATTTTTTTTGAAATAAAATTTATATATTTGTAAACTACGTAAAAAGTACTATAAGTCACAATAATTGAAAATCCAAAATATTTTTAAAAAATATATATGAAAAATTTACGGTAAAAGATAGACTTGTTTGAATCTCAAAATCCAAAATGTTTCACATAAATTGGGACGGATGGAGGATTTATTTTTCCTATTTTTGTGTAGCAGTTGTTGCAGTAAGGAGGTTATTTCCCCATTTTCTCATTTCAATTGTAGTAGGAAGTTATTTCCTTGTTGTTTTCAGATAGGTAGTTAATCCACCAGTGTTGTATTTAGTGTTATTTGAATTCAGTGATATGATAAGCAGAAAATTATTCAAGTTTTTGAGTACTTCAAACTCAAGAGATTCTCGGTTCTCTTTTAACAAACCATCATCATATATTGTAGGAAGTAAACATCTAATTTCATATTGCAGAGTCTCATAACTAGATCTTTAACACCGGACCGTAACAACTTGGTATTAGAGATTGGAGTTATGGGAGACCAAATTCAACATCAACTAGCACAATTGGTGAACTTGTTCAAAGAAGAACGCAGCCAATATAGCCAGACAGGAAGCAACAAATGTTCGCTTGGATGCACTCTCAAAGGATTTAGCAAATTCGAAGGTCGATTCAACTGAACATACAAGAATCGTGGTTGGAAGAGTAAAAGGGTTTGGATCAGAAGTAGGATGAAGTTTCATCACTCCTCGACATGCAAAGATAGATTTCCCACAATTTAATGGCCAAGAGGACCCTTTGGAATGGTTGAACAGATGTGAACACTTCTTTCGACACCAACAAACTCCGAAAGAAGAAAAGGTTGGACTTGCTTCTTTTCATTTAGAGGGCAATGCATAACTTTGGTTTCTCTTAGAATAGGAATAGATATATATAATCCTTCTTAGAATAGAAATAGGAATAGAAAAAGTAATAGGAAAAGGAATAGTAAGTCATTTCCTACTTGGTAAAGGATTGCATTGTAGTGTCTATAAATAGGGTCTCTATCTAATAATGTAGCTACAACAATTCAATAATATTCTTTTTCAATATTTCTCACATGGTATCAGAGTCAAGTTCAATGATGGAGCCAGGTTCAGTGGTTCAATGGTTAAACCTGGTTAAAAACGGGAGTTCATTTTGGCGGGTGTTGTTCTAGCCGCGACCCATTTGACAGTAATGAAGATTTTGTTGTAGTTTGAGCACTTTCCGGCAACATTGCAGTGTGAAGAAGTCCATATGGAGCAACCACCTAATTTTGTTGCTCAGGGAGAGTTTAGTAGACTTGTATGTCGATTATGTAAGTCACTCTATGGTCTGCAACAGTCTTCTCAAGCTTAGTTTGGGAAGTTCAACATTGTATTTCAGGAATTTATCACTGTGTTTTATCGATATTATGCATCAAATCCAGTATTTCATGAGAAGACCAATCACATTAAGATTGATTGACATTATGCATCAAATTCAATATTTCATCAGAAGACTAAGCACATTGAGATTGACTATCAATTTCGTGAAGACTAATGATCAACTTGCTGATATCTCACCATGCCCCTCATCGGCCCTCATATTAATTACATGTGTACCAAGCTAGGTACATATAAGTTGTATGCATCAGCTTGAGGGGGAGTGATAGAATAGGAATAGATATATATAATCTTACTTAGAATAGAAATAGGAATATAAAAAGTAATAGGAATAGGAATAGTAAGTCGTTTCCTACTTGTTAAAAAGGGATTGTATTGTAGTGTCTATAAATAGGGTCTCTATGTAATAATGTAGATACAACAATTCAATAATATTTTCTTTCAATATTTCTCACTGTTTCTTCAACTAGAGACAGATATGCCTCAACCATCATGGGATGAATTCAAACGTAATTGTAACCTTTGTTTTGGGCCACCAATCAGAAGTCAGAAATTGGGAGAATTGGTTACGTTACGCCAAATCGAGTCTGTGGTAGATTACTAAGAAAAGTTTGAGTAGTTAATTTTGTGGGCTAGTACACTCACAGTCGCAAAAATTGAATTGTATATCAGCGGTCTAGTGATTATAAAACAATTGGGGTTGAGTTGCATAACCCACCAAATTTGGCTACGACGATGAGTTTATCCCGCCTTTATGAACACAAGGAACAACCCATTTCTTCACAATTGTTAGATGCTTGAGATCAAAGACAACAGATTTCTCACCTCAACAACATGCAAGTCTGAAATTGAGGAAATGCAACTTAAGGGACTTTGTTTCAACTGTGATGAACCATTTACAAGAGGTCATCAATGCAAGAAATTATTCTGGATTGACTCTATATACAATGAGGAAGAATTTGTTGGAAAAGAGGGAAATACTAATACTATCCACACTTCGCGCTTGAGGACAAGCGCGAATTGAAGGGGGTAGTAATGTTAGCACCCCTTTGGTCTACCAACAATTTACACATGGAAGATTTAAGGAAATAAAAAGTAGATTACTTCAACTTATAAGTTTTTTATTTTTTATTTCTGTGTAGCAGTTGTTTGCAGTAGATTACTACAGCTTTTAAGTTATTTATTTTTCCTATTTCTGTGTAGCGATTGTTGCAGTGAGAAGGTTATTCCTCCACTTTCTCATTTCAGTTGTAGTAGGAACTTATTTTCTTGTTTTTCAGATGGGTGGTTAATCCACCAGCTATGTTGCTCGAACTCTTCAAATATGTCAAAGGGTGCGTGTCGGATTCACCAAAAGTAGTGTATTCCTAGAGAATCCGACACGGGTGCGGCATCGAAAGTGAAGAGTCCGCGTTAGTCCACCAGTGTTGTATTTAGAGTTATTTGAATTCAGTGAAATCATATGCAGAAATAATTCAAGTTTTGGAGTACTTCAAACTCAAGAAATTGAAAGTTTTCTTAACAAACCAGCACCATAGGTCGTAGGAAGAAAACATCTAAGTTCATATTGCTGCGTCTAATAACTAGATCCTTAACATGGGACCGTAACAACCTGGTATCAGAGACGAGAGTTATGGGAGACCAAATTTAACAAAGGACTATAACATAGACTAAAGAAGTATCGGGGAGAGGTGATAAAATAGAATATGACGCAGCTTCAGGTTCCCGAGGACATGACCTTAGATAATAGGGTGTGGATGATACGTATTAGGGTAGAAAGTTAGTAGGTAGTGTAGTGTAGTGTAGTGTTGTCTTTCTTAGGGTGGCTAGTGTTTGCCATGGTACTAGTTGGATTATTGTAGTTCTTCTTTTTAATTTTTATCATTATCTATTATTGATTTCAATAATCTATCCTAGTATGTTGTTTATTGTGTTTTGACTATCACATTATTTTATTGTTGCTTTTGGCTCCTTTCCGGTAGACGTTGCAGTGTTTCCTTGTTACTTGCTATATTCTCTTCACTATTTCCTTCTTTGTACCTAGATTTTTTGCACTTGAGCCGACGGTCTTTCGAAAACAGCCTCTCTACCTTCACGAGGTAGTGCTAAGGTCTGCTACTTTCACGAGGTAGTTGTAAGTTCTGCGCACATTCAATTCTCCCCAGACCTTACTTGTGGAATTTCACTGGGTATGTTGTTTATATTGTTAATTGAGTACCAAGCATATCATGGACAGTGAAGCCAGCAGTTCGTCAAGCAAAAAATGCTATTTTAGTTACCTTCCAAAGAGTGCAGCCCAGTGCAGGGCAGTCCAGCCATTAATATCACGGAAGTTAGCACTTACTCCAGCATTTAAAACTGGGTGCAAAGCCCACTCAAACCCCAGGCCAGCAATCATGTGAACTATTCCTTGATCTTTCCTGGACAAGGAATAGCCCATTTCGTTATTTTTTACTTGCAATTTGGATGAAAGCCACTGTTGCAACTTGTTTTTCAAAAGCTCTTGTAGAAGCCAATCAATGGTTACGGTTGATGTTGAAGTGCCAAATAAAAGAGATCCAATAACTTGGCTCCATGAATCTTCGCTTGCTTTGAACTTTTCCAAGATATCATTGCTTGACTCAGAACCATCTCCTCTCTGCACTGATGAGTCAGATAGAAGCATCTGCACAAATCTGACAAGTAGCAACAGTTCCTCCGAACTCTTAGAAGCTCCTTCTACTTCAGGTACAACATTTTGACTACGATCATCAAGCTTAGCACGGTATTCAAACTCTCTTACTTCACTGCATGGCATCCTATTGCCAGTAGTAACACAGAGTGCAACTTTACCTGGCAAGTGAGGAGGCGCCTGGCAGCGGATCGCACCTCCCTTAATGATCTGAACAGGAACTTCAATATCACCAAACATACAAGTCCACGTGTACTCTGATGGATTGCAGAGATACGATCCAACTATAACTACCTGCACCAAATAGATTGAAGTTCAAATAACTGGATAATGAAACATCCTGACAAAATTAAACTTTCACAACATCCTCAATGGAACATCTGATTTCCCAGGATTTTCAGGATATTCAGAAAATAAGGTACCCAGAAGTGGACTTTGAAGAGCTTTCATCAAAACACAATCTTCAGATATGCTAGATCATTTGACAATGAAGACAATTTATTTACAAGTTTGAACTCTACAAATGAAGTCAAAGATCACGGAGCTTGAGATTGCACATCTCTAAGGTTAACAAATTATATTTGACTTAGTCACCGTGAATTGGTTACCAAAGCTGGTTAAATATTTCAAGCATTTGTAAGCAATACAAAGAAAAAAGGTTGTCGGCAGTGATAATGGTATTAGCTTGCTGGAAAACAACTCATGAACTTCAAGAATTGCTTTGTTAGAGCATAAAACTGAACTAAAATTATTGAAATGGCCTAAAATGTATATAAGGAGGCAGATGTGATGTTGGCATTACTTGCACAAGCTGAAAAGAAATATTCAACACAACAAAAATTGGACAGTCAATATGTTCAACAATAACCACGTAAAGAATCACTAAATCCTGAAGCATACCTTTGTTGCATCAGATGCATAACCCCAATCAGGAGATATATCATGAATAGTAAATTTCTGCTTCTGGACAATTGTTAAGCTCATATTAGCTTCAAAAGAAATTCCAATCTGATCTTGGTCAAATATTGTTGTACACTGGTCAGGATAGGATCCAAAAGTATTTATTTGTGCACATCCAAGATACTTGAAATCGTCAACTTGCTTAAGATTTGTCACAGAAGCTACAAAGCAACAGGGGCTTCTTTTCTGAGATTAAGATATTATGCAAGATTCTAGGTAGAAGATATAATTAATCATCTGAATTTTCCAACTTATCGAAAAAGAATCATCTGGATTTTCAAAAGGAAGCTTACATTTCAGAGCTTCCTTTCCACCAATTTTAGGCCACCTATCGCTTTTTGTTGCTTCTATTGGTTCCCTTCCTGACGAAGTTTGTAGCATTCCCTGAGTGAGTGCAGACGTTAGCCAGAAGATAGAGAATGAAGCGAATATTGAATTAAATGGTTATCAGAGGCAGAAGAATTATTGGGGAAGGCCCAGAAATATAATCAAATATGGTTTATACATTTAGTGAGCCACTTTGAGCACATGAACGCTCTACTAATCTTACACAGCATCATCTGCAGTGACAAGAAGCAAGGACTCAATAGTCCTAATGACACACGGGTGCAAGTGACCATGCAAATAAAAGAACAGGCATACTATATAAAAGTTAAATCCAAAGACACTTCCTCACATTCTCGTCCAACTTTTCAAAAGCAAATAAAAGAACAGGCATTATATATAAAAGTTAATTCCAAAGACACTTCCTCACATTCTCGTCCAACTTTTCAAAACATTTGGCTTGTGACTGAGAAGCCGGAGAGCTCCTGAAGTGATCCAGCATCTCTTTCCACATGTTATCATCCAGGTTCAAAAGCTGATCCTGAGATTCACTGCTCTCACCTATAAATGACACTATTATCAGTATTCCTTAGTATTTTCTGCTTCTAAATTAGAAATACATGAGTTCTTAGTACTTGCTGCGACTAAATTAGAATGCATGAGCGCTCAAGAAAAGGCAGAATGCTATCAGAAACCAAAAAGGTTTCACTTAAAGAATTATTTGTAGATAACTAAAAACAAATAAAACTTTAGAAAAAAGAGGTACACTTCATTGATTTGCTATCTTCCAAAAATTATGACAAGTAATATGTTCAAAAAAACATTTTCGCAACCACGAGGGAACAGTCTAGGAAACAACTAAACGGCCTCAGTTATCTAACTCGTGACTAAGCTGGCAGAAGCCAAGTTATCAATCAACACTCATCAGAAGTATGATAACTAGGGAAAATAAAAGGTGGAGGAATTCTTTTTAAGCACTACTTCTCAAACAAGCTATCAAAAGGACTAGCATTCAAACTAAAGACTCTCAATCGGGTATTGAGTCATAACAGTTTCAAGTTTAAGAACAACAAAACCTAGTGCACTAACCAAATTAACAAATATTCACCTTGTTCGCATCAAAGCACAAGGAAAGAAGAAATCTCTGAATGTCGAGTTTGCATGATTAGAACAGGAATTCAATGCAGAGACATATAATAAAGATGTATATCTGCATCTAATAATAATCTCGAGGAGCGAAAAATGATAGAAAACCTGAATGAGGCGGCAACAGAAGATTATTTGAATTGTCCTGGATCTGGACAAGTGAACTTTTGTCATGTACAACATTTTCAGCATCATTTGAGTTCTCAATCTCACTATAGAGTGAATAAATTTCCGGTGAGCTGTCATCATTTAAATTTAACTGCTCCTCAAGTCTTCGCAATGCTTGACTCATCTCAACCTTTGGTGAGTTGCTCACCCCCTCCATCATCCTGGTGATGTCTGAGACATTCATCCCATTACTATGGATAACTGCATCAGAACAAATTTCTCCATATCCAGGTCTAGATTCATTCTGGTATTGTTGATAAGATTCACTGCCAAGAACAGTGAAGCCTGGATGTTGAGTAGAATATAAGCTGGGACTCAGAGGGAAAGTAGAGGAAATTGGAGATGACTGTGACATGAATGCTGCAATCTGCCTCCCCTAGGGCCATAAGTGAAACTAGTGCTGTTAAGACTGCTTAAATAACTTAACATACTAGATCCTAATGTATTCCAACTGTAGCTAACAAACTGCTTAATTAGGCTGCACCAAACAAGTATAAGTTTCCTAGTATAGCATTGCAATGCTGAAAGCAATTACAGAAACTTCACCAGTCCAGTGTCAAATTGTTAGCAGCTTTGACATGAAAAATTACAGAACAAATAAAAAGAAGCAAAGCTTGAAACTAAGATACTAAAGGTTAACAAAGCAGGAAGGCTTTCATTGATGTCTTGATGAAAATAGAGTTAAATTAGTAGCAAGAGTCATGTCAGGAAATGGGATATTTGTACAATTGGGTTCCTGAAGACTGACCTCAGTTATATCTCTGTAGTGAACCAGAACAATGTGCTCGTATGCACTGCAAAACATGCAAAGTAGATCAAATAAAGGAAAACAATCAGTTCCCGGTCCCACCTTTGTAAAAGAGAGAGAGATGAAAGGAAAGGGATCCCTTAAATTTTAGTTAAATTGCTCATGTGTGCTCCTTATCAATTCAGGTGCCCCAAACTCCTTGGGAGTTTGGACATCTTTCTTAAATTGATCCAGATAAAGAAGCATGTGACTATATAACAGATCTATAGCAAGTAAACTCACGGATCCAATATCCAATAGCTGCGCCTCTGGAAATTAGAATTCTTCTCACCATGTGCATAATAACAATTTAGGGCTTCAGCGTTTCCAACCTGCAGCAGAAGAGAGAAACAGAAAACTTCTCACCTAATGACAAATATCAGGGAAACTAAAACATGAACATCATATGCATATTCTCTTTCTTTTCTTGCTTTTCTAGATTTCATTAAGAGAATCAACCAACAAAAAAGTCTCTAGCTCAGGTGACTCACACCTCCCTCCACGTGAAATATTACAACAAATGTTTAGACAAGATTGTCATTTGCATTGTTCAATAAACATGACATTGTCCATCAATTGTTACCTTAAGCCGCTCATGTGCCTCTCCTACAGTTCTTCCATCCTTCTTTTTACGCCAACTATGACCATCTTTACGGAAGTACCTGAGGACCCTCTTATTAAAGAGAAACATAGATCCACCTGTTGATAACACCACTTCTGTAAGATAGCAGTGGGAAAAGAAGATAACACAGCATGATTCTGACGTAAGGAGGTTACCACTAGATATGTTTTTAAAAAATGGGTCATTATTATGAATAGATATTATTCATCTTAATGAAATGGGAGCAAAACTATAAAGAGGGAGGCGACTACTAGCTGGCTTTTGAGGTGGTTGATGCGCAATTTGGTGATCGTCATGATTCTGTAGTATGAAGAGCACTTCTGCAGGTCTTAACCACCTAAAATGGCCTTCTCGAACCAAATCATTTATGTTGTATCCTGAAACATGAAATAGAAACAGTTGCTAAAATCTTCCAGTGCAGCAATTACGGCTCCTCAGAACCAATGTTCGAAGGGCGCAGAACATATAAGCACACATCAATAGTTTCCGAGGAAAAAAACTATTTTTAGGAAGAAACTGTTTAAAGTGTTATGACAAACTTTCACAGAGAGGGTGGACGACAGTAAAGGCAACAGGATATGGGTTTTCTGTGTGTTGCGAAAGTAAAACCTTCTAAGCCAAAAAACAAGAACTTGCAACCTCATGTTCTTGCAGATTTCTGAAATTCATACCATGAGATACATATTCTTCTTAAACCTAAAGGAGGTAAACAAGATTGTTTCTCACTGATGTATGGGTATCCTTATAGTTGGCAAACTAAGAAAAGGTTGTTACCAAACAGCAGGAGTTTGGTCCACACAGGGATGGAACTTGACTTTCAGAAGACTGATACAAGACTGGGAAATAGACACTCGGGCAGATTTCTATGGCACATTAGATAAATACAATGGAGTACAGGTAGGGAAAGATACACTCAGGTGGAGTATTCAGTAAAGGCATTTTTACAGTAAGCTCTGCTTACAAGGATCTGAATCAAGTGGCATCACAGCTGAATCTATTGCCATGGAAATTAATATGGAGAGTGAAAATCCATTTTTACTTGGTGATGAATGACTCAGTTTCAACTCAGGCGATCCTAAGGAGAAGGGGAACTCATTTGTTCTCACGATGTTATTTTTGTGGGCAAAATCCAGAGACAGTTGAACATCTGTTTTTACATTGCAAGATGACCAGCAGGTTATGGAATTTGTTCACAAGTTTTAGAGGTATTAGGTGGACACTGCCAGGTAGAACATCTGATGCACTGATGAGCTTGAACGAACAGCATGATGGATTGATAGAAGAGAAAGTTAAATGGAAAAGAATCAAAAAGAACAGCTCCCTTAGAGAAGGTAGAGGGAGTGGAAGAACTATGCTGGTTCAGCCGAGAAGATGGGTTCAAGCAAACCTCTTTGCTAGATACTCCCGCTTGGCATGCTTAATTTGTATTTTGACCAATCCTTTTGCTTACGAACACCAAGGGGTATGGGTCTAAAACACATCTGAAATGGATTGTCCCAACCATGATATTACCATATAGACGTCCATTAGAAGAAGAGTGATCTCAAATTCTTAGGCCATAGGATTTCTCTTTTAAACTACTTATTGTTAAGTCCTACATCGGTGGAATGAAAAAAAGATGGTCTCCTTATATGGACTTGGACAATCCTCCCCTCATGAGCTAGCTATGAGGTTGAGTTAGGACCACGATTAATTTCATTACATGGTATCAGAGTTAGGCTTATCCCAATTTATGATTTACCGATATTGGGTCCCCATATTAAAATTAGCCATGCACCAGATGTCCAGGGCCTGAGGCGGGATGTTAACTCCCACATGATGGGCTGAGGAAAAGATGTCTAGTCCTGGCGTGAGGCGGAATGTTAAGTCCCACATGATGGGATGAGGAAAAGACGGGTCTCCTTATATGGACTTGGTCAATCCTTCTCTCATGAGCTAGCTTTTAAGGTCGAGTTAGGCTCAAGATCCATTTCTTTACACTTACAACTATGATTACTTCGACAATTTGACCAATTAGCTGAGAGTTACCATCTAACTATACAAAGTGCCTCAGAGGGCTATATCCCAAGCCAGAGAACATAGCCAAGGCAATAATTTCTCATTTACTTCTATCTTCACATGACCAAGTTAGCAAGGGGAGAGGGGTACCAAATCTCTCAAATGGGATTAAAGGAGCCTGGGAAAAGCATTAATTATTTTTCTGCCCCTGCTACGGCGTAGGTCTATCAACTTTTCCCTTTTTGCCTATATATTATCCAACAACTGCATATGAATCCAAAATTGTTCAGAAAACTCAAGCACATACAAGTTATTGTTGAGGTTAACAGGTCTTTTTAACCAATACAAGAAACAAAGTAAGTTATACAAGTGACTAGGTGACATGGTCCACTCATTTTAGACATGGTAATTGGTCCTCTTAGTACGAAAGGCGGATGTGTTCAACCCTATTGGCTCGACCACCATGCACACACACTAAGTATGTAAAAAAATCAATAAAAATGTTTATATAGGTAATAGCACAATTTAGACTCATAGACTCTAAATCTCTATCTGTATCTTGCAACTTGCTATTTATAAGTGCCAACCTGCCAGAAGGAAATCAGACCTGAAAACAGTAGCCCAATATATAAAAATCTAAACTCCGACAGAAGTGAAGTATAAAAACACCAACCAAACTATCAAATCTGGAATTCCAACAAACAAGATTGTAGGATTGACAATTGAAAAGCAACAGCTACAATCTTAAACAATTCCACAAATATCAAAACACACTAATTATCCAAAACCATAAGCAATTAAGGTGTTAATAAAAAATAAAAAATAAAAACTAGGACTAGTATAGTAGTATGAGTTTAGTATAATTAATTCTTACCTGATTCTGCCATACTTGTGCTCAAATAAATTTCACGGTCATGAAGAATTACAGGAAAAACTCTGTCATCTCAAATTTGCATATTTCGGTGGCAAGAAATAAGGAATTGTGTCCTTTGACATAATCACGGCAGAAGATGCTTGTCTATTACTGAAGATAGCAAAATAAAATGAGGGGTTATTACTAACTGTAGAGCGAAAAAAGTCAAAACAATAATGAGCATATGATACATCAAAGTATATACGGGGCCTATTTGGAAATGGGAAAAGTATCAAAATTGCCCTTGACGTATTGGAAAATGCTGAAAAATGCTTTTCTTTCTTCTATTAAATTAAAACTGTCCTTCATCCAACTATTTGTATAAAAAATGTCTCTAAAACTAATCCTCCTTTTAAGAAAAGCTGACATGGCATAAATAAATTTTTTAAATTAAATATGTGGCATTATTTTTTTATCCACATATAATTAGATCCAGTTTCATTTATAATCATACCTATTTACCCAAACCCTTTTAAAAAACCCAACATGTGGAGGGGTAGTGACCATGACGGATCGAACCAGCGAAGACGAGTATTTGATATTAGCCAACGATGCATTATGAGACGTCGTATCGAATGAGACCGCGTGTGGCGTGGCTCGTATGTGCTTGCAATCAAGATGGCCATTGTCTCCAACAGGTTCGCTATAAAATGACATCACGGTGACTGGCGCCAGAGAAAGCTCCGATAAGGCGTGCTAAAATGCATCAATTTTGTGGATGAAGTTAGCCTTGACGCACAATACTGATAATGTTAGTGTTGTGGTGGTGGATTTAAGAAAATATCTATGACATTATGTTCTTATTACTAGTTTTACCATTAATTAATTACATGTAAAATTAAGAGAAACTCTAATTTTAGGTTTCAATTAGCATGAATTTGCCGCCGGGGGGGGGGG
>JAJONR010012866.1:0-17030 GCA_029582245.1 Solanum etuberosum | reverse complement strand
ATTTGATATTGGTGCCAATGCCTTGTGTGATGAGCTTACCGTAAGCCTTGTGTGATGACACCTAGAATTTCTCCCTTGGTCCGGTTGACAATGTGATGCAAGCTCTTAAAATGATCTTAGGCAACGATTTTGAAGAGTGAAACAATTTGACAATATACCTCTTTTGTGGCTAACCTTGTGAGATGTGTGAACCTTGCTTGAACCGCATTTGAGCCCTGTCTTTTTCTTGGAAGAAACTTGATGCAATTATGACCCCTCTTTATCCATTCACCCATAATCCTCATGAAGTGCGGTTTGTTTGAATAGCCAACTTAGGCCAAAAGCCTAAGTTGGGGGTGTGGTGAAAAGAGAAGGTAAATCAAGAAGTGTGATAAAATTCCCCTTTGAGCCAATGGTCTTGAAAAAGATGGAACCCCTCCATATAAAAAAAAAGAGAAAGAAAAGAAGAAAGCAAAAGAAAAAGAATGAAAAAGTTGTGAAATAAAGTTGTGAAAGTGCAAAAGAAATGGGGTGTCCGGAAAGTTGAATAATGGGGTGAATTTTGAGCATGAATAAAAATGCTGAAGAAAAGGAAGAAAAGTGATGTTCAGACCACATTTCATGAGGGTAACAACCACTGAGCCTAAATGATCATACTTTCACACTCAGCCCCGTTATAAGCCTTGAAAAGACATTTTTGATCTTGAGTGAGCTGAAACAATTGTTGATTGGAAAATAAGGGTAAACCTATAGGTGAAGTCATGCATATGTTCATCTTTGTGAGTGTGAGCGTTGTACGTGATTCCAAAGCTATAAATTGTTGAATAATTGTGTGTGAATATGGAATCATCTTTGTTGTGAGGGCATTTGAGTACCTTTGTTGAGCTTGAACTTGCATTTGAAGCAAGTACTGTGAACTTGAGAATCTTTGATAATGGTGTGTCATAATTTGAATCTTTGAGTGAACAATTGATCCTTGCATGAGTAAGTTGAGTCTTGTTGTGTGCATTCATGATTGAGTCTTATGTAGCACTATTTGAGACATCCCTTTTGAACTGCTGAACTTGAGTTTTACTTAAGGACAAGCAAAAGTTTAAGTTGGGGGTGTTGATGAGTCCAAGGTTTGGACTCATTTAGGGCTTTGTTTATATAGATTTAGTTTCCTCAAACGCTCATTTGGTGCCAATAACGGATGAAAAGTCCTTGAATTTCAGGTATATGGGTTGAGGACCAAAGCTAGAACATTATTATAGGCAAAAAGGACAACAAAAGCTGAAAAAGAGAGAGAAAAACAAGCTTGACGATCGCCAAAAGGATTCGGCGGATCGCCAAGTCACTCCCTGATTGCCTAAAGTTACAGAATCATGAGCTGAAATTGGAAAAAACTTCGGCGAAGTGCATTCCCTATCGGTGACTCACCGACTGGATCGGCGAAGGATGACCATGTCTCCGAAAGTATTGAGTGAAACCAAGTTGAACTCAAATCGGCGAGCTAAAAGATCAAAGGGCGCATCGCAAAATTGATCGGCGATCTCGATTTCAATCGCTTAAAATTACAGTGCTTGAGCGATGTAAAAGTGATGAAAGAAGGTGAGAGGAAAGGATAATCGGTGAGTCACCGAATGGTCGGCGAAACCCGACTTTCCTCGCCGATTGACCCCAAAAAGCTACACCTCAGATTAGTATAAATTGATTTTTGTAGGAGAGAGAAAGCATGGAGAAAATGTGAGGAACAAAAGATAGAGAGCAACAAAACACTGCATTTGTTGATTTCAAGTAATTTTAGCAAGGTTTTTCAATTGGGTTTTGTAATAGAGAAGATATTATTCACTTTTCACTCTCGAATTTCATTTACCCAGCTATGGAAAATGTGGCAGGTATTGAATTTTATCTTTTTACTATGATTGGCTGAAACCCTAACCTTGGGGGTTTGACAATGTGCCCAATTGTTGAGTTTGACTTAATGAGTGTTATTTATTAGCGAATTTTGGTGTTAATTTGACGTGGGTCTGAGTTATTACTGTAGTTTAACTCCAATATTGCTTGTTTAGTGTAATATACTTCAGAGTTTTATGCTTGCTCGAGAGAGAAGTATGGAACTAAGGTAGTAATTTGGCATCCATAGTTAGTGGGTCATGTCGATTTCAGCTTGAGAAAGTGAAACTTGAGATTCAGCCTTTGTATCTAGCTCGAAAGAGTAGATTTGATAAGAATGTGGGCTGGTCTTCTTATGGATAGTGTTGAGGTTCGAGAGAACTCAGCGGAAATAAGGTAATTGTTCGAGAGAAAAGTACCTTACCTATAGTCCATCCTACCCATGACGAATTAACATTATTGGTAATGATGTACACCCATTGAGTTGAATTCTGCAGTTGGTTAGTCAATCCCCCAAGCATTATCCCGTTATTTGACTGTTCCTCGTGGATTGTTGAAGTGGTTTGGGAGTTTGACAACTGTTTGTTTGGATTGATAACGTCGTCCTTGAGTTTGACTTATAGATTCTAAGCGTTTTATTTGTTCAGCTGTAGAGGTCTTCGTCATAATTTCATAATCAAATTCAAAAGAAAGCTACTCTCTGTGGGATTGACCCCAACTCATTTATTTGGGTTTATACTGATTTACGATCGTTGGCACTTAGAACTAGATGAAGTGTCTTTGAAACGTTAATCACTTACCATAAATAGGTTTTCCTTTTAGGAAAAGGTTTTAATATTTTGACTAGTTCTTTTCTTGTAAGAAAGGTTTTAGGACTCTATAAATATAGGCTTATTCCTTCTAACTTAATTAGCATTCACAATGTAGTCTTAAAGGCTTTGAGAGTTTTGGTTAGGGGGGGAAATTGCTGGGACACAAGCTTGATACGTTATCACTTGTGTGAACCTCCCATGTATTCCGAGTGAATTGGTTGAGGTTATTTCTCTCTCTATATTTTGTACTCTCATATTTATAGTGGATTGCTCATCTCCTTTGTGGACGTAGGTCGATTGACCGAACCACGTTAAATCTTTGTGTCTTTTGGTATATTTCTCGTTTGTCTTCTTACTCATGGTCTTTTGAGGTTTTCTTTGCTAGCTTCCGCATTACACCTGTTTATTTCGGTCATAACAAATTGGACCCCTATAAAGTTGAAGTGCCTCCTTAAAATTAAGGTGTAAATTTAAGGGGAAACATTATTATTTTTCTAAACTTACACCTTAATTTTAAGGAGACACTTCAACTTGATAGGGGTTCAATTACCCCTTTTATTCTTGTTCAATGTGAATTTATTACCCCATTATGTATTTTGTCTACTAATAAATAAATGTAAAATGACATCAAGAAAAAACGACTGAATTCTCAAACAATTGAATATAATTTTAGCAAAATTTTATTGATTTTTTAGAATTCCATATCTGATTTAGATAAGAGATAAAACCTAGAATGCCAGCGGAAGAAGATCGTTACGACGGAGGTAGTACGGTCAAGGACAAGCAGTGTCAAGTTGGGGGAAATTCCTGCAAGGAAGGATAAGCTACCTATGGAACAATGGTCGCCTTTAGCTAAAGAGGTGACTTCATAAACCAATGGAACAGTAACGGGCACCATTAATCTGGAGCATTGTACTGCAATAAAAAGAGATCTGAAGAAGAGGAAAATGAGAATACTGGGGTAATGTCCGAAATTGTGCAAAGGAAATTGGAGCTTAAGTATGAACCTAAGCACAAATGGGCAAACTTCTTTGATACTAACATATTGTCGGCTAAGGGTATGGGTCTCAGCTACGTGACTCCAGTTATGAAGAATGGGGAGAAGGTAGTTGAATTTGTTGGGATTTATGCTGTTTTGATGATTGACAAAGAAAGATGAAACAAGTCAGTCAACATGGTCCAAAGGTACACTATCACGAGCAGTTGAATTCGAAAAAGCTTTTAAAATAAATAAAGACAATAGTGCAGAAATCAAGAAATTTCGTGATAAAACACAAGGAATCAAACAAGTGATGAATTAATGAAAAAAATCAATGAGTTTGATTTGAAGGAGTCTAAAGAGGTAAGGAGTTTTAATTGAAGAAGGAGTCTTACTAGAAGTATAACTCTTCAATTTACTGCTGAATTGAAGAGTTGGAATTCAAATACAATACAAAAGAATTAATGAATTTAATTTGAAGAAGGGGTCTTACTTGAAGTAGACTCTAAGTCAAGAGAGTTCAAGTCAATGAGAAGTTTGAAGTAAGAAATAACTCTATGAAGAATTGTGCTTAAATAGAGGTGAATTCACCCCGAATACTTGTGCACTTACAGAGCAAAGAAAGCAATTGAAAAATTGACTTCGCAAGTGCTACCAACAAACTGAAGGAACACATCGAAGAACCTGGTCCTTTTACAGTGTTGATGTGGAGTATGAGTTTTTCTTTATGATTGAGTCTTGATGTTATCTTAGTTCAGTGAGTTATAGACTGAATTAGGAGTGTTGTCTTTAGGTTTGTAATAACTCGAAGAGTTGGAAACACATGCCTTGGGAGGTTTGTGTTGAATTTTAGGATTTAGAGTTAGTTCCTAGGATTACAGGAGTTGTAATTTGAATTCATAACTTGAAGGTAAGGAATTAGAGTTAGTTCCTAGAATTGCAAGAGTTGTAATCTAAATCCATAACTTAAAGTTAAGGAATTAGAGTTAGTTCTGTAGGTTGCAAAGTTTGTAATCTATTTTCTGTGGAGGCTCACTGATTTAGTGAAGTTGGAGTTAAATCCTGTAGGGGTACAGGTCGTGGTTTTCTTACACCTTTTGAGTCATGTGTTTTCCACGTAAAATACTATGTTATTACTTACTATTCTTACTCTTTGTTGGAACACGTTAGGTAACGTGTTTCACACTTAGGCTAAAAATTAAGTTAGTAAATTACTAGGTCGTGAAGACTAAGAGAATTGAACAAAGAGGAGGTGGATAAGGCTGCGGAGAAATGGAAATAGGCTCTGATTTTGTATGTAGTTAGGAATTCTCCTACCATAGATATTGTGGAACGATACATAGCTTTCCAAGTGAATATTGTGAGTAAGTCAAAGGTGTATTACCATTATGATGGATACTTCTTAGTTCGATTTGCTAATGTGAATGATAGGAATGAGGTACTCTACTCAGGACCTCATTTGTTGAACAATTGACCTATCATTGTGAAGGTTTGGAGTCATGAGTTTGATTTTAACAAGGAAGCACTACAGACAGGGCCTATTTGGATGAAATACCCTAATCTTCCTCTAAATTGTTGGAGTATGGACTATTTAAGTCAGCTTAGTAGTGGGCTTGGGGTTCCTTTATATGCGGATGAATGTACTGCTAAAGTAGATCAGATATCCTTTGCTCGAGTTCTTATAGAAATGGACGTTACTAGAGAACTACCAACGAAGCTGAACGTGGAGGATTATAATGGCCAAATATTTGAACAAATAATATAGTATGAATGGGTGCTGGAATATTGTGCTAAGTGCATCCAAGTGGGCCATAAGTTCCATGCGAAAGAAGGGGTCCGACCTCCAACACCACCTAGAAGGGAGATTAAATGTATACATAAGATTGATATAAGCAGAAAAGGGTAGGTGGTGGCACAAGGGACTAAGGAACCAACAAAAAATTCTTAAGAGGAAGCATGAAAGCAGGTGCCATCAAAATCAACAGCCAAAGCTACTCATAAGCAATATAATTCTCACACAGTACTAATGAAGAATAGATTTGATACTCTGAATGTGAATGAGCATGGTAGTACAAGTGTTGGGATGGATAACATATGCATAAAGAGGGTATGAGCGATGGGTCAACTACTAGTTCATAAGCAACTATTCACTTGGAACACTAGAGGAATCAATAAACTTCATAAATAGAAGGAGCTTAAATTGTTTATGAAGGAGAATATTGTTAGTACTATAGCTATCTTAGAACATAAAGCAAAGGAAGGTATGACAAATAAAATGATTCAAAAAATTGCACCAAGATGAAGATATGAGGATAATTATGTTTTCACTACTAAGGGTAGGGTTTGGGTACTATGGAATCCTTAGTATGTAGAGTGTGTTGTGGAAAATAAGTTTGATCAACATATACAATCTAGAGTGAGAGTTAAAGGTAGTGGAGTTTATGTTTCTTACCGTGTATGGACTACATACAATGCATGATAGGATGAAACTTTGAAAGAATCTGAGGAACTTGATTGCTAACACGTAGGGGCATATGTTGTGTACAGAGGATTATAATGCAATACTAAAAACATAAGATAGACCTCAAGGTAGCCCAATGTAGGATATAGAAGTTAAGGATTTTAATGACTTTCTGATAGATGTTGGGATGAATTATTTGAAAATAGTTGGGAGTTCATACACTTGGACTAATGGACACACTTGTAGTAGGATTGATAGGGATTATAGTAAATGCTGAGTGGATGATTCATATGCCAGCTATGGAGGTAAGAATTTCAAGAACAGGATCTGATCATGCCCCTCTGAGTCTAGCACTGGATAAATATTGCAAGAATACTTATAAAGCCTCCGGATTCTTTAATTGCATTGCAGACCATTCAAAGTTTCTTCAAATAATCATTCAAGCTTGGCAAGGACATACTAAAGGGGACATGACGACAATTTGGTGGAAACTCAAACAGGTGAAAAGTGCACTTAAAGAGCTGAATAATACTGAGTTTAGAGGGGTGAAGGACAAAATCTCAGCACATTATAGAAACTTCAACAAGTACAAACTGATATGATCGACCATAATATGGTGCATGCTAATAGGAAGCAAGAAAGAGAATCAAGAAAACAATTGGAGAAATGGAGTTTGGTTGAGAAAGGTGCTATTAGGCAGAAGTCTAGGGTGCAATGGTTGAACCTAGGTGATGCTAATACATGATACTTCTTTGTTCATATGAAAAATAGTGTCACGACCCAGGGGTACCCCCTAGATGTAACATGGTGTATAGAACCCCGAAGAACTCCATACAAGACACTTAGTCTTCATAACATAAATAATAGAACAATGAGAGTAAAAACACATTTCAAGTCTAAAATGTTCATAAAAGAAAAGCGGAAGTCTAGACACTAAGTCTCAACATATCCATCTATGACAATGTTTGAATGAAATAGGGTCTAGCCCATACAACATGTCCAAAAAGGGAAATACATGAAACGAAACTACAACATTGGAAAAAGCCGTCCTCGAACCATGAGGACTCACCAACAAGCTAGGAAGATACTCAAGTCCAAGCTCTAGCCACTAGAATGATCACCTCGAGAATTGGACCCTATACTTGGGGAAAATGTAGGAAAATTAGGCGTTAGTACAAAATGCACTAAGTATGATAGCCATGTATATAAACACTTAAAACATGCTAAAAAGGACATTTCATTTGGAAGCATGCAATTTACTAAGTTAAACATGATTTAAGAGTTTAGAGAGCATAAGTCATAAAACATAGCCAACATAATCATCATCATCTTAAAAGCCTTTAAAAACTCATATACAAAGGTTATTGAGTAACCATAATTCATAATTCATATTCTTGTTCTTATTGTGGGAATAAGCCTTAATAGACATGAGACCACGTGAGATGAACATGAAATCCGGTGTTACCCACACCGAAAAGGGTTGTCCTACTTGCCTAAGGTAGGACCATACTTTTAGCTTAGGTGGATCCACTAGCTAAATAACCTATGAGGGCACATAATTTATGGGATAATGAGATTGCTTCTAGAAACCCGGACTCAACTAGCGTAAAAGGTCTCCATCTCATGAGATATACTTTGGGAACCCAGACTCAACTAGTGTAAAAGGATCCCATTGGAAAGCCGGACTCAACTAATGTAAAAGCTTCCATCTCATATACAATATCCACTCAGTGCTAAGCATTAATTCCCACAGAGTACTTATTAAGTCTTGACTTAATTCATATTCATGGAAGAATGTCTTGACACTCAATCTATGCTTAATTCATAAGATAGCTCTTAGATCATGCGTGAGAATAACCTTTGATATAAGTCTTAGATTCAATTAAGTGAGAAAGTCTTTCAACCTTAGAATCTTCATTATGTGAGAAAACCTTTCACATCATATCATATTCATGCATAGGTGTGTATATGAGAATATCCTTTTAACAGCACAACAACAACATCATAATCATAGACACTTCACTCTCAAAGTGTTCTTAAAGCATTTACATAGACTTCATAGAACATACATAATTCTCATACTTTGCCCTTTCAAAGTTCAAAACTCACTTTCAATCAATACATCTAGAATTCATACTTTAGACATGAATATCATCCTAATTCAAGTAACCCAATCACTACATACATAATTTCATAACATTCCTCTTTCATCAACAAAGACCTACTTCATAAGACCACAATAGAGAAATATGGGAATTTCATGGTTTCTTGGGGATACATCATAAAAACCATAGGAAATCATCAATTCATGCTTAATATAACATAATTCAATCATTAGCATCAAGTTTGAAGGGAACCCATGGCTCTGGAATCAAACCCTAACTTTTGGGGATTTCTATCTTTTGAAATTGGAATTTTGAAGGGGCTCCATGGATGAAGGCTATCCATGGATGAAAGCTATCATACATTAACAACAAAGCCCAATGAATTTGATGTGAAGAATCCTGCATCTTGAAACCCTAGCTCCAACTTCCTTCTTCTTCTTCTTTGAGTTCTAGAGAGAGAATATTTTTGGCGAAAATGAACTTTGGGAATTGATTTGGGTTTTGGAAATAATGAGTTGAATGGGTGAAATTTTGGGTTAAAATGGCTTATATAGTGACCCTAAGTTAAGTCAAAATGACCTCACTTAATTGGGATTAAAACCGTATTTACCCAAAACACCCTTCACTTTAAGTGAGCTGCCCAGGTTTCACGAGGGGCTCCACGAGCCGTGGTCCCTTTTGTGGACTTGAGGAAGTGACTAGGAAACAAGTGCCTTTAGCCCACAAGCCCAAGGCATCTTCACGAGGGGCTCCACGAGCCGTGGTGCTTGCCACGAGCCGTGGTCCCTCTCGTGGGCCTTGAGGCAGTGGCTTGCCACTTCCTCTCCACCCTCACACAACCAACTCCCCTCCACGAGCCTTCCCACAAGCCGTGGTCTTCACCACGAGCCGTGAAGTGGCTCGTGAAGAGGAGGAACTTTTGGGCAGATTTGGGGAGGCTACTGCCTAGCCCACCACGAGCCTCATCAAGGGCCGTGGTGGTGGGCGTGGTAAGTGGGGCAGTGCCTACTCCAAGGTAGGCTGCCCTAGCCCACTCCCTTGGCCCTTGCCCTTCTTCCTTGACGTTAACCCTCACGTTTAGCTCTAGTTTAGCCTACTAATTTCTGGGGTGTTACAAATAGAATGGCCCAGAATACTATAACTAGTCTCACTACTATCACATGTATTGTTGTGCATTGTCAGAACGTTATTGAGGAGGAAGCAATTAATTTCTATCATGGATATTTTGAAAAGGCTACTACTTGCTTAACAAGTGTGGACACCAATATAATGAGGAGGGTTAGACTTCTGAATAAAGCTCGGTAATTCAGCTCGCAACTCCAGTAACCAAAAGGGAAGTGGAAGCAGCTTTCTAGGGCATTAGCGATCTAAAAGTTTCAGGAAAAGATGGACTAAATGTTATGTTTATTAAAAGAGCATGAAAAATAGTGGGGAGGAGATCAGCTTTCTTTGACACGGGGGAAATGTACCAGCCTATCAATTGTACTGTTGTAACACTCATACCTAAGGTGGAAAATCCATCTAGAATAAGTGAATGCAGGCCAATCTCATATTGATCAATCATATACATACAAAGTTATATCTAAAGTGATCACTGCTAGGTTGAAACTAGTCATGAAGGATCTATGGATTCTAATCAATCAACATTTGTACCAGGAAGAACTTTGAATGATAATGTGATATTGAGTCATGAAATTGTGAAAGGATATGAGAGACGGAGGATTTTCTAGAAGGTGTATGGTGAAGATTGACATGAAAAAAGAATATGATTCTATGGAATGGACATTCTTGGAGCAGATACTGGTGGAGCTCAAAATTCCCACTAGAGTCATCAACTGGATAATGCTGTGTTACAACAGTCACATATTCTATTCAGATCAATGAACATAGTACAACACTATTTAAAGAAAGGAGAGGGGTAAGATCTCCTTATTTATTTGTGTTAGCTATGGACTATCTGACAAGAATTTTGAAGAGCTTAGAGACAAATCTTGCTTTTCATTATCATCATAGATGCAAAAATCAGAGGATAATGTAGTTGAGCTTTGTTGATGATTTATTGATGTTTCGCATAAAAGATATAAAAACAGTTAAGTGCATGTATCAGTGCTTTATGAAGTTTTCTACGACCTCAGGTTTGCTTGTAAATATAGATAAGAGTAGTGTCTATTTTGGTGGGGTTAAACAACAACTACAAGAGGAGATATTGGAAGAATTGAAATTTGTTAAAGGGGAGCTTCCTTTTAGATATCTTGGAGTACATTTGAGTACTAAAAGGATATCCATAGTCCAAACGCAAACCATTTCAAGAGAAGATGCTAGGTTAGATTACAAGTTGGACCACTAAATTCTTATCATATGCATGTAGAGTTCAGATCATGAAGAGTGTACAATATGCTATTCAAATGTTCTGGTCCCAAATATTTGTCCTTCCTAAGAAGATTATCCTAACAGTGGATGTTATGTGTAGAAGATTTTTATGGACTGACAATATTGAGACCTCAAGAAAGGCTTTAATTGCATGGGACAAGCTGTGTTGGCCCAAAGCAAATAGAGGACTGAATTTTCTTGACATATATACATGGAACAAGGTTGCAATAGGCAAATTGTTGTGGAATCTTTGACAGAAAAAAAGAGAAGTTATGGGTTGCTTAGATACATAGCTACTATGGGAAAAATGGTGTGTGCAACATACAAGTAAAACAAGCTTCTTGGGTGGTATAAAGAATCCTGAAAGCTGTCAAACATCTACGAGAGGCTGGCTATACTGAGGCATGTTTAAGAGACATGGAAAATACTCCATTGACAAAATGTATATGCAAATGAGGGGTACAATAGAGAAGGTAGAGTGAAGATCACTGGTATGGACAAATGTGGGAGCTCCTAAATGGATGTTAATTTTGTACCTAGCAGTTAATGGAAGACTTGCAACTAAAGATAGATTGGCTAAAGGGGGTGTGATACAGTTTTCGATATGCCCTTTTGTCAATAGGTGAATGAGGATCTCGACCACCTATTCTTTCAATGTGCATATGCTGCAAAAGACTGGAGTAAAATATTAACTTGGCAAGTGATTAGTAGAGGCATAATGAACTGAACAACTGAGGTTACCTAGGCAATCAAGTATATGAAGGCTACATGCGCACAACACTCATGTATAAATTGGCAATGGCTAGTACAATGTATTGCTTATGGTTGGAGTGTAATAGCAGGATTTTCAAGCAGAAGAAGCAGCTAGCAAGTTCACTGATTAGGCATATCATTCAAGAGACGCATGAGAGTGGCAGTCTATATCCTAAAATAGCTATTAGATTACATGGTTTAAATATGTATCCATAGATTTAAGCTAGTTAAATATGAAAATTAAGCATTAGCAAGGATGGAGCATATGTCCATACTTGCTAATTTTTCCTAATTTATAACGTTTACTTGGTAAATAAAATTTACTTACCAAAAAAAAATGAAGTAGTTAAAGAAGTTTGTCAATTCTCGAATTTGGTAAATATTGTGCAAGTTTTCTCATAATAAGTAGCTTGATTCACAAAGCATATAACGTTCACACAAGGTCTGCAAAAAGTCGCATTCCTAGAGAATATAATGTAGAAAACTATCGTGATGCAACAAACACTATTTCATGGGGTCAAACCCATTACTAATTGGTCACACGAAGATAACACCTCCAAGACTCCATTTCAGGTTCTCTAAAAGTGTGAGCTGAGATTGAAGCAAAGGTCAACCATGGCACTGCGTTAACACTTACAACTAGTGATCGTCTTTAAAACGTTTGACCATTCATTTATGTTGGAGTTTATGAAAACATCCTGAAAATGGTGATTCTACGATAAAAATTTAGGCCCTATTGCACAAATTTAGATAAAATAACTACCTCTACAAACTTGCTGCTCATTCTCTCTGAAAAATTTGCTCTGAGCTTCCATTATACACAGGGTACGGAGAAGGGAAATAGCAGATGAATAAGTAAGAAATAGTAGTCTTTCAAGTATTGTTTTGCTGCTTTCACTTTTTTCATCTGCCAAAAGCATGAACTGATAAGATAAACTACATTAGTTAATCGTATTTCCTTGGTTAATCTTGCTGTCTTTCACCCTTCAACCTTCATAAGCACTAGAGTGTTTTGCAGTATTTTAACATAAAGCCATGGGTTGCTACTTCGAATAGGTGAAAACAAAAGCCACAAGACACTTCCAGCATTGTCAATAACAGGCAAATTTGATGAACGGAAAGGTGAACTTGTATGAAAACATAAGCAGACATGGGGGTTGGGGGGCAGAGAAGGTAGATCCCTCACACACAGAAACCAAAGATGAAAGGTGTTCTATCAAAACAAGTAGTTAAGGTATTCCCTGCCTGGGAAACTGGCGTGACAAGATACAGGTGACCAGACACTAATTATCCAACTGGGTTACAAGCATCACAAATCCAAATAACAAACATGACAGGATATTGTCACTAGTTGACAATGCGACAAACCAGATAAAGTGAGATAACCATATTCGCAAACTTATTTCCATCAAACATCCATAGTTACTCCCCTGATAACTAATCCTTCTGTATGATATTTTGCAAAATCCATTGCAGAACTTTCAGGCGGATATGTTAACTGCCAAGATATCTACTTACACATTTAATAGTTGGACACTGCTCATCATGGCATGTAGAAGAACTTCGTAAGAGAGATCTACTATCAGATAGATAGACTAGCTTCTCATTCATTGACTGCAACCAGCAATCCACCAAAATCTGATATACCAGCCATGCAAGCCATCCAACCATGCAAGGTTCTTACTTCCAAAGCTTCCAATTGCTGCACCTACTGACCTCAGTCTAACTCGTCCAGTCTGGAGAGCAAGGCACAAACTGCATACACCCAAAAAAGTGTGAGAAATCCGCTGCTTTCAGCTTCAAAGCTCTGTGGTTTCCCCTCAAGTGAGTGAGAATTTTAAAAGGGTAAACTACTTGGACACATAAACAGGGAATTAACTTTAATAACCTTGAGGTGCAAACAGGAAAGAAAGTGAGTGGGGAATTTTAAATTGGAATTCAATAGCTTAAGGATAGGGACATATCATAATTGTTCAGGGCTTCCAATAAGAAAAGCATAGGAATCAGATTCTAACTCTACATTAACCCCAGCCCCCAATAAAAGTAAAAAAGAAACAGGAAAAGCAATGTCTCAAATACTATTAGCAAAGCTTCCACAGACAACCAGCCACTCACACAACTATTAAGTAAGCTCACAGAACTAGCCTAGGAAGAAAAGGAAACAGTGGGGGAACTTTCTCAATAGGCTACCCAGACAAAAAGGCTGTATCATTGCGATGAATCATAAAAAATTGTCAAAAGTATGTCCACTCAAATGCACAGTGGAAGACCAAGAGAAACAGAGAGAGATGGGAGGAGGGAGAAGGGCAATACCTGCTCGACAGCAAGTGCCTGCAACACTCCAAGACCATCCATGCTGCAAGAAAAACTTAATAACCTTGACCATACTGCAAATATGATGGTTGAACGTCCTAGCAACAGGCCGCTGGACATCGCCACAGTAACTGTTAACAACCTGGAAAAACTTAAGCAGCCAACTGTAAGAAAGATGAATACATGGGTAGGAAAGAAAAAGACATGGGATATTTATTTGTTCAAGGTAATTCTCCTTTAAGGTACAAGGATTTTACCATCTAATCTCTCGTATCCATATCACACAAAGAAACGGCATTCCCACAGAGACTGTCCTTGATACTGCTGAGGCAGTGCAACAGACTGTTGATTTACACTCTTGAGTTGCTGAGGTTGCTCCTGGTACAGTTTTAATTGTTCAGATATCTGGTAGTCCTCCCGACCTTTCTGGTTCCCTGATTGTACATGCAGGGAGTTTACCTGTTTCCCAGGGAAAGGAAAACTTACCATCCCAACTGAGCTACTGCTCTTGCTCACGGATAGGTAGTTTTGTGTTGAATGATTAATGGAGTTATTGAAACCAATGCTCTGATTTGATGAAGACAACTGATATCCATCCAGCCAGCTATAGTCATCCATAGGAGGAAGAGAATGTTCATTCTTTACAGTTATGGCTGATGAAGATTCATCCACGACTTTGGAAGGAACAGAACCAAAGCCTGGAGGTGGACCCAGATGCCTAACAGGTCTGCTGACTGGATTTTTCTTTATACCTGTTGACATGACTGATGGAGACTTTACTGACATGCTGTCAATACCAGCTACTGAGGATGAAAGTGAACTGAAGTTAGATGGTATAGCAGCATCTGGAACCTGTGCGGGAATATTATTTGCCATGCTAAAATTGACAGACTGTGGAAAAGGGATCGAATATGGTGAGGGTGGAAATACTCCTGAATGATCTTGCAACTCAGATTTTATAGTCAGATCATTTCCTATCAAGTTCAAGCTAGCCAATCCAGTCATAACAGCACCCTGTTGAACAGACCACATTGAAGTACTTGGTTGAATTGGCTGCATATATTGGCCACTGTTACTGGCAATAGTTGAGGGTGGCCTTACACTTGCATGTAAAGCACTCGGCATGATCAATCCATCAAGTGCAGCTGAAAATGGGCCCATCTCATTTCCTAGACCAGCAGAGGTTATGCTAATGCCAGGAGGAACCTTGGCAGCACCAACACAAGAAACAGGACCTTCCGTGGTCATCATGTTTGAAGCGCTTCCATTCACATGCTTTTCTGCCACAGATGGCTTAAAGACAATTACCTCATCTTCTTCCTCACACTCCACATACAATTGTTGCTTTGGCTGCAGAGCTCCTACAGTTAACTTCCCTGCAGCTGGATTCTCTAGCCCAATACCACTTAATTTGGGAACTTCCATTGTGCAGCCATGTACATAATCATCAGATACTTGGGGCTCAATGCCAATGATGAATTTCTTTGCCGTACTGTCAAAATATATTCCTTCTTCTCCAACACGGACCACACTAGCAAGAGCCTTTCCTGCAGCAATTATCCTCTGGAGACGTGATTTCTTCTCTTTGATGCCACCATCACCACCAAAATAATGCTGCCTTGAAAAATCAAGGATAAGTTGTGCCGGAAGAAGAGGTAGAAATCCTCTCAGTTCGAAATCCTCAGGCAATGCAAGACGATTACCGCTTTCTCCTTCATCATACCTGCTCATATTGAAAAAGCACGTTTCATCCTTGTCGTCATCAACAAACTTGAACCCGCTGGACAATAGCTTATTAAAGAAAGCAATACAGTTCTTCCAGAAAAATGATCTAGCTGTCGTTTGTTTATCTTCTGGTTCATTGCCAAGTGCAACATCTTGATGGCATACCAACCACTCAACAAACACCAAAACACCAGGCAAAAGGAAGCTTGTTGTGGGATCATTTAATTGGAGACATCTCTCAACAACATGACCCATGAACTCAAAAACAGCAGTAAACGAATTCTGTAGAAGAACAGATCTCTGTAAAATCTCAGCATATGACTGATTTTCACTTTCCCTGTTCACATTATGTACAGTGAATATCAGGATAGCCACAAGCCTCACAATAGCCAGTCTACAGTCGGCAGCGTCAGAACCAAAATTATACTTCTCATCAGGCCCAGAAGAGAGAAGCTCAAGCAGATCATTCTTAACCACCAACTGCACTTCTCCAAAAGTTTCCAAGCTGGTTAAAGATGGCAAAAGAACAATATCAGTATATTGCTATATTGTAGTCAAATAACAGAGATTCGATTAGAGTATGGACAGGAAAATACCTAGTGCGAGTGAAAAGAATGCCATTCAGTCGAACATATCTCGTGGTGAAGGTTTTGAAGATGTCTGACATACTAGAAGTTTTTTCCTGGACTGAGATTGCTTCAACCTTATCATCTTTCATAGGTTGCCTTGTTTCTCCTTTACCTCTTCCTTTTCCAGTCGTGCGAGGAGGTACTGCCTTGGTGGAGGAAACTTTAGTATCCCCCAGCATCTGGGTGTAACACTGACGGTTCTGCCAAAAGATGACACAGAAGTCATTGTTTACAAATTTTACAAGGACCAATAACATCTCAGAAAACTAAATATATTTTGCATTAGGGCTATAGGAAACCCAAAACTTATGGGTTGCACACCGCCTTGGCGACTCATATTAATAGCTAACATGTATTCATATTAATAGAGTTCAACTTTTCCAATCAAAATGAAAGAAGAGGTTCTCCACATAACGATAAAATAGCTGCACCTTCTGGTAAACGTTGCACTATCAAACATACTGGAAAAACTCAATGTCCAAACCACAGTAAAATATAAAACTCGAAGTTCCTCCCCAATCTATTGTTCAGAATTACAAAAACGATACACATGTATGTCACAGTTTTACTAGAGGCATATTCTGACAAGGCCACAAGTAACGAGCATAATACAGGGCATAGTACAGCTCTATGCATATAGATTACAATTGAAAATTCTCCAAACAACAAACCAACTTCACCACCTGTACTGTCTGCTATTAGAACAGTAATGGTACAACATCATTAGCTTTTACCAAAATTATTTATGGTAATGTACCACAAGAAGCACCATACTACTATAAGATGTTTGCAATGGCATCGCCACAGTTCTAATACAGACACACAGAAGAGATGACTTTTTCTTATAAGTAGAAGAGATATATATGACATAATTCAAGTCATTCTAAACAACTATTGCTTTTTAACCTTTTCCTGCATCTGCCTATGAGTAACATAGACTGCTTACACTCTCAAGATTCAGTCTGCAGTCTGCACTGAACAAATCTAGTAGACATGATCCTACAAAAGGAGGGGGAGGGGGAGGGGGAG
>JAJONR010012865.1:0-21621 GCA_029582245.1 Solanum etuberosum | reverse complement strand
TAGAGGCTTCATAGACAGTCATATGTTAGTTCTTGAGTTTTCTATTTCCTGTTTTAATGGCTGAGACTTGAGTTGCCATTTTGGCTAAGTTTAATATTCTTAAAGACATTTGCATGAGTTATCCTTTGAGACTATTTCTTGTGTTTAAGACTTCCGCTGAGTAAGTAAGCCAGGCCAAGGGTTCGCTTGGGGCCAACAATAGTTCTCGAGTGCCAGTCCCGCCCATGGTGTAGGCTCGGGGAGTGACATGAAATCTCATTAGTGGTTTGGGAAGTATGCAACCTTATAAGGATTGAGATATTGTTTCGATAAACCCTTAGCTAAAGTAAAACACAAACAATAAGGGCCTGTTTGGAAAGCTCATTCTGGTAATTGGATTTGGTGTAATTACAATGTCTGTCATGTTTGGTTGGGCATGTAATTACCTGGTCAGCAGGTAATTGAGTGTAATTGGCATGGTGTAATTACACTCTCCAATTCACAGAGGAGGCTGTGAATTGCTAGTAATTACATGGTGTAATTACAAGTTGATTACTTTTAAATTTCTTCATTTAATTTTTGTTTTAATTTTTTTCGTTTAATGTATTTTTTTTTATTTTAAATTGTTTTTTATTTTTATTATCTTAATATTTTCTAAAAAAAATTAATCTTATTTATATTTCATTTCCTTCTTATTCTCAACCTTACTTCATGTGATTCCATGCAATTTTCCGTATCTCTTTTCATTAGTATAATTTTGTTAGTATTCTAATTTTTAAATTAAAGTAGAATTCATTGTTGAATAAAGTTATGGACTTACATTTTCCTTTTCTTTTATATCATATTTATGTATGTTATGTTGAAATTTGACATAAGAGTATTATGCTAAAAAAAATTGGTTTGAATTTAGAACTTATGTTATACTTTCAATTTCATTTGTTTTAGGAGTGTAGACTCGATATTTTACATCACAAGCTATTTTTTTTTAAAGTTAGACTTGATAGATTATATTTTTTGTCAAATGTTTTATATTTTTATGACATTATATTTATAATATTGATCTTTTTGTCAAACATGCATTTCATGATGTTCATAGAAATTATGTACTTTTAGTTTTTATGATTAATTTAATTAAAATATAATAAATTAAAAAATATAAATCAATTATTTTTTATAATATTAGTTAAGAACATACGCTTATTAATTAATATATTTTCAAGAGACAATGTATATCTTAAATATTTAATTTAATATCATTTATAAAGGCCCTTATTTGTCTAATATAAATTTTAATTTTAAATAATTAATTTATATTTTTAAAATTCAATATAACCTTATGATTACACTTGTGCAACCAAACAGTACACTTGTAATTACACTATGGCAAACAAACAGGTCAGCGTAACTACTAGATTGTGTAATTACTAGGCTGATAATTATTACACCAATTTCAATTACCTGGTGACTTTCGAAACAAATCCTAAAAGATACCAGTAGCAACAACAATCAATATGGAAATAATAATAATAATAAAAATATAGGTAATAATAAAATCGAAGCGTAAAACTCAACTAAGGAAAAAATATATAGCAAAAGTACGTACATTGAGAATTACTATTATTCAATAGTATATGAAATGTTCCCTTCACAAATACTACTAATTTTGGCAAAATAACAAATCATATCCCTATAAAAAATAAAAATGCTTCACTATATTTTACAAAAAGTAGTACTATAAATTCAATTATTTAGACAATAATAATTACCTAGAAACTTAATATTTGAGTACTTTTTTTCTTCTTCCAATGTGGTAACTGTATCTTTAATTAGATTCAATGTTTCAGTAGTAGTACTCTTCTCTTTTAAGTTTTAACATCAAGTTTATTTATACACAATTCGTACACCTTCGTCGTATACACGTGAAAAAAATGTGAATATGTATTTTCGTATTATATGTAATCACTGCTAGAAATAACGTTTTTTTCTCACCGCGAATCAGTGAAAAATTTGTGCTATAAAATTATAAAACATGATTTTTTCACTCATTTTCTATCGAATCAGCTCACCAGAAAAAATGTATGATGGAAAACAAATATTCTCACTAAAATAGTTAAAAGTTTCAGTAGGAAATAGGTTTTTTTTAAGTGAACCGTCAATCAATTTTTGTTAGGGGTTCACATATTAATATACATATATAGTTAATTAATTTTCTAGTACAAATACAGGATCTACGGAAAAGCTACTGGGTTCAACCAAACCATGAACCCCCACCTAGTTCCGCCTCTGTTTGCATGAAACCAAGTGGTCCATGTCACTACATGCATGCATTTTTAATATTCTGTCATAAGCACGACCTTACAGTTTCGTCGCAACTCAATAATTTTAGCTCAAATTTATATTTGTGTTAAAAGTTTTACTTAATAAATGTAAATAATCTATCTCAAACTCAATAAATTTCCCTAAAATCTAAAATTTATGAACTTAAAATTCTGAATCCTCCGTCGAATAAAAAGTAAAAAAATATGAGAAGAAAAAAATTATTATTTGGAAGGTGATAATATCTTTTAATCAATGCTTAATGATAGGAGTAGTATTTATGAGCCTATGTTCATATTACAATCATTCTCCAAATTTATGAGCATATATATTATATATATGTTTAATTGTGATTTTGAAGAAGAAAAAAAAAAGATGAAGGATTGGTGGTTATTAAAGGTGCCAACGCGTAAAACTTTATTACTATGTTTAATATTTGCAAATGTGTGACCATATAATAAAAAAATGAGTACGTAAATACAGGCTTTATAATAAATTGAGTTTTGCAGATTTTGGTGAACATTATAATAATTAGGCCCCTCTATTTATTATGTATATATTTATTAACTTTAAGGCTAATGCAACCCACACGATGGGACACTAAAATTTATGATTTTGTCCTCCCCCGTCTCTTCCGCAATTAGTAATAAATTAAATTTTTAAATGCATTTATAACTAATTATTTTTTAACTTCTATAAACCGCATTTTTCAGGATTGATTCACTAAACTAATATTTATTAACTCAAAAAATTATTTATGTTCTTAATTCCAATTTTCTTTGTGGTGAGTCGGAAGGGGTTTGAATAAAATTAAACGTCTTCCGAGTTCTGCCCCTCTAGCTCCGTCCTTAATCATAGGTATAGCTTATATAGTAATTATTAGGAGAATATCAACCATATGTTTATATAAAGTTGTAATTAATTGGATTATATTATGATATGTGTAGTTGGAGGATAGAATAAATGTATATTGAAAATAAAGTTAATGACACATGCAAAATTAACTAGTAGGTCATTGTAGACAGTGGGATGGTGTGTATTCAATTTATAATGAGGGCAATGTACGTATACACAAGAGTATAATTCTATTGAAATGTTTAATTGACATTGACATATGGATGGATAGTGTGTATATGATATGAGTGACAAGGAACTATAGGAGCTATGTTAATTTTGATATTTGTGTTTAAGAAATAATGGTGTGTGTAGGAGTGACAAGTGACTTGGATTAGATCGGATTTGGACGGATTGAAAATACACTGAGTTAAAATAGATTGGATTGCAGTTCATTCATATATATATATATATATGGGTAAAGAATATTAGATTTGATAAAATATAGATTGAGTAAAATAGTTCTAATCCACTTTAATCTCTTAAAGTAATTTTTTTTTTTAAATCTTTAATTGAAATCAACTTTGACAGTAAAAAAATTACTTTTAAGGGTGAGTCTGGTAGGAGAAAAATGTTTTCCAATTCATGTTTTGGAAAATAATTTTTTAAATAGACTTATTTTTCTTTAATGTAAGGAAAATGACTTTCTTCATAAAATAAGAAAGATATTTTTTTATCTTGATCTTTCAACCTTACCATCCGACCCGATCCATGACACAACTCCCAACCCAACACGGGAACCAACTCCGATCCTAACTTAGGACCTGGGATCCAGGACCGAAGCTCGACTCTCAATCTTGACCTGGGACCCAAGATCGAGCCTTTACTTTAATGGTTGGGGAAAACATTCTCTTATCTGAACTTGGTGGGCATTCTTTCCAGCCTTAGTAAAATAGGGAGTGGATTTGGCTTGAACATAGGCTCAAACATAATTTAAAGGGTCCAAGCTACGCCATGCGTTCAATACAAAATCTGAAAAGTTGCAGGGATCGCAAGGCATAGAGGGGGAGGTCATAAGCATCTATACCGTAAAATCGATTATCGACGGGATGAAAAAGACATATATGGTAGAATCGTAACCATAGAATACGACCCTAATCGATATGCATACATTTGTCTCATACACTATGGGGATGGTGAGAGGAGATATATTTTACATCCCAGAGGGGCTATAATTGCACCCGATTCCTACCTTAGCTTGACCCCGATTCTAAAATAGAACTGGAGACCCCAATCCCAACCCGACCTCGACTCCGGACCCGATTCTCGACCCTAAATCAAACCCAACTACCAAACTTGACCCGATACACGACTCTCGATCCTGAACCTAACTCTCAATCTCAACCAGACTCCGTCTTGTAACCAAAATCCCAACCCCAACTCGGGACCCAACTTTCAACCCCGATCCTAGTCCCTGACTCTAACTCGGGACTCGTTCTCCAACCCGAGGTTGGGTGTGGTACAAGGGTAGGGGATAGGTGGAGGTAGGTAGGGATGGTTGGAGAGTGCAAAGTGAAAGGGGTGGGTTGAGGAAGTGTTGTTGTGTTTTTATTGATCCAAAAAAATATTTTTCTCATATATTTAAGGGAAGGATTTTCTTCTATTTACAAAAGTGAGCTTGTACATGGATACTTTGTCCATATTTTAATGGATGAAAATAGACTGATACTTATATTTACCCATTGAAATATCCAACTCATTAAAACATAAATTAAATGAATTAATTTTATAAATACGGGGTGAGTATGTTGTATGAACTATGAAGAGGTTATTAAAAAAACGAATTATTTAGTTAAAATAAAAAGTAATAGTATTGACTTGCATCATAGTGTTCATATATTAGATGATAAAAGGGTTCATCTATATATTTTATCAAAGTTTTTCTTCATTGATCATAATCACAAGAAATAAAAATTCCTTTTGGATAGAAATCTCTATGACATGCACGCGTCCAAATTTGTTGGATAATGAGTTCGTCTCTCTGTGTCCAAATTTGTTGGATAATGAGTTCGTCTCTCTATCCTTTTCTACTTAAATATAGAGTTTCTTGTCTGCGACGGAATTCGACCTGTAACATACATTCTTTAATGCATAGAGATCGATCTAAAGGGGAGAATTATGAATATATTGTTTGTAAATGTTTCATTTGCATTATTAACTCCACACCTCTACATGCTAAATTATAACCTCTGTAAATCCTATAATGAATAATTCCAAGTAGAAGACTCTGTCTCCCCAGTTTTCCTACAAAAGGGAGTAAAGAAGCATACTTGGCTTAATGGCTTCTCTAACACACACTAAGATACAACATACATATAAGTCAAGATCAATCAAAGGGAACAAAATGAAAATCGAACCTTTGCTCCACCGCTTTATATAGCACACAGCGTAATGAATTGGTTAGAATGAAGAGAGACCAGCGATTTGACGGAATTTCTCATATGATACCCAGAATACAAATTGCCAAGGGCCAAGTCTTGCCCATGTAGGAAAGAATCCCTTCCACAATGCTTTGAGTCCTTCAACTCTAACCGTTTTGACAAGACAATCGTAGGAGTTTCTATAATTGCAGTTCCCTTGCTTATCGGCAGCCTGATTCATCATTCTCGTCTTAATTACATCTGCTGGACAGCTCAATGTAGTTGCTGACAGGCCTGACATTATAGATGATAAAGTGTGTGCATATATATTATCATTTGCTATGTTGTTATTAATCACAAAGCGCTTTGCATGATCATAGCATGCTAGTTCTCCCATGTTAACTAAAAAAGCTCTCTGGACATTTGGGAGCACGCCTTTCCAAAGTCCCCTGACGCCTTCAGTCTGAATAATCTTGTTGAAAGCATCAAATGGCCCGCAATATCGAGGTTGCAGACCCTGACTTGCCATTCTACTGTCTGCTTGCATCCTAACTTTGACAAGATCAGCTGGGCTCGCCACAACCTGAATCACAAGAAGACATGCAACTATAACATGTTCCACAATGAGTCTTGCTGAAGTGAGGAATTGAAAGCTTAAGCACAACAACCTAGTAAAGACAAGTAGCAGATCATTCTTCAAATTTTTCCCTGCTTACCAGTATCAACATTTCTTTTATCGATATGCATTAGCTGGTCATACTTTACTTTCTTCCCAACAAGCACAAAGCTACAGGATATCAGAGATGTAAAACATAAATAATATAGCGTTATGTGGAATCTTAAAAATGACTAAATTAAAGATAAGAAGAGAAAGGGTTTGTAGACGATACAATCTTTGGTGGAGATATAAAGGAACTAATTTCCATAAACATACTAGAGTGATAAATTCACAAACATGAATGGATACATGCTTCATAAACCCTTCCAAGTGCACCTACCAACATCTATATCTCGGTACAGTATATAAAATTTCAAAACAAAAGGAAACTGTTATAAAGAATGTTTAAGACAGCTGACTTTTTACTCAGAATGAACAAATTAATCAGAAAGAAAAACTACAAAGAACTTTGTATTCTTCTGGTCCGTAAAAATAACAAATCATGACACCCAAGTTTAGTTCTGGCGATCATTAGTCCTTCATCCTCTTACTCAAAAGTTTCGGGTAGCACAAAGGAAATAAAGAATTGACAATCTAATAGAGAGATTCCTCTTCCCTTAAGAATGTATAATCAACTGCTCAACTAAATTCAGAGTTTGATGAATCCATCAAAAGAAAACACTTGTCGTCTCCTGTATTTTTAGTACAAAGGAGGATCTGACTTTAATGTGTCTTCTTTCTCTTTGAAGGGCTACTCTTCATCAAAAGTAAGCTAAAGAAGCGGAGGACACCACAAATGAGGCAATCCGCTCTATAAACAAGAAGATGACCATGGATCGCTTGTAGAAACAAATTCATATCTAACATTTATATTTTCAGAATTCATATGGACTTGTTTAAGAACTGACCACAATAGAAGCAAATTCTTACAGTCGAAGAGTTCTTTTATTCTGCTAAGAGACTCGTTATCTTTGCAGGGACAATGTCATATTTAGAGATCCTTAGGCTCTAGGAAACTCCGAATTTGTCTCGGAAGAAAATTATTTAGTATTACGGGCACAAAGAATTCATATACCAACACAACTAATTTGCCAGTGAAGTACAGATGAATGGTTTGGATCCCTTTTATTTTTCTCTAACTAATCTTGTTGCAATCAACTTAAAGCCATTTCTGCATCAAGCACTAAGTCGAGGATCTATTGCACTGCACCTAACTAAGTAGGTATCCACATCCAATAGGTGCAGACGACTAGCAAAAAATCATTTGGATTCTATTTGGTGGGGCTAGACATATCTTATCTGGAAACATTCTGATTAAGAGATCTTCTCCGGAAGTATTTTCTGATCGTCTTTTTTGTATTTTAAGACGTGAAAAATCTTTTCCAACTGAAAAGTTCTGCAATATGAAGGAGATATCAGCTCTACTCACTCACTCACTGATGACCACCTAACTCAAAATTTGTGACACTATTTTACTAATAATATTGTTTGATACCAACTTTTCAGTAATTCAATTTGTTTAACTATATAAAGTTTAAACCTTGAACAATGTTTTCCTTATCAAACTAATTTTCAGCCAATTTTTCACTACATGTTCTTACACTACTATTAACAAAGTACATACATCAAACCAAAATATTCCTCTCTATCTAGTCAAAAAAAGTTCAGTGCGCTAGCGCGTGTGCCTAGTGGTCAATGAAAATCATGAGGTCTCAAGTTCAAATCTCAGCCCCCATAGTATCCCGTGGAATTAGTTGAACTAAATCAGACCGAGTTAACACAATATCTCCAATTCATTTAGCTCAATACAACAATGCAATTCCAAAAATCAATGATATTTCAATTTACCTGAGCAATAACACCAGATATTCCACCAATAATAGCTTTGCTTGACAGAAAAAGTGTATGATCAGCAGGAACCAAAAAATTCCGCAAAAACTCATAGTTTACGATTCGAATTGGAGTGTAAAACATATGCCTTACAATTGCCGGTGACAATCCCTTGTATAGTCCTAAAATGCCGTCGTTTCGTAAGATCTCCGCCACTACTCGGACGGCTGATATCCGTCGAGACGAAACAAGAGATTCGCCGTGGAGTTGAAGCCTCGTCTTTATGAGGTCAACCGGAAACGTCGCCGTTTCCGCCGCCATGGCAGACATCGCCGTCACGGCTAACTTTGTCGTATGGGCTCTCCGGCCATCGTTAAACTCTTGGGCTTTCATTGAGCTAGTGGTCCAGGCCTGAGGGGCATCAGTGAAATAGACCTTAAACACTCATCTTTGAAGCTGGCCCATCTTCAACTCTTGGGCCGTGGGTAAGCTTGATGGACGAAGTGTAGAGTTTTTATCCCGACCTAAGATCCATAAAAGACTAGTGTGATTCGCATGTATTTGAGATACTAGATGTATAGGAGAGTAACGAGCCACATGGGAGAGAAGCGAGGGTGGCGAGCAAGATTTGTTGTGTATTCAAGATTTATGCGAATCCATTTGGATATAGTATATCTAAAACAAATTACACCTAATTTTGACTCATGTATCTCGAGATACATGTATTTGGACTTATCTAATATTTGGATGCACTAAAATCTGAAAAAAAATTTGTAATATTACAAGCTAAGTGTATCTAAGTAATCCGCTCTTAAATTAGTGAGATTTATTTAAGTTTTGTAATTTTTTTCAATTAGTTTTTTCTAGCAATTTTTTTTTAATGAAGGCCATGATCTATCGATGAACCTTCGAGGAAAAGTATTATAAATATAATGCTCACACATATTTTTTTTGGATAAGTTTGTAATCAAATAGATAACTTGTAAATAACTCAAACAGTTAACTTACTTACAAGTAGCTTAAGCAAGCAACTTACAAGTAACTCAAATAGACAACTTACAAGTAGCTCAAACCGACAAAGGTGTTACAACGTTTCGTGAATGACACATATGAAATTCTCTTTTTACTAACATATTTTTCCTTTTATAAATAGAAAGTCAATTCAATTCATCTACATATTAATTCGAACTTGATCTATATATCAATTTCTCTTTATATACTTGTCTTTAATATAAAGACATAAAGTGACACCTGAAGTTGTTCCGAATTTTCAAAAAGACACTTTAACTATACGGATATCCTATCTTGTAAATATACCATTTTGATCTATTTTCTCCCCCTGTTTGTATTCACGCAGATGACTCGCGTGGATAAATAAAATTTCTTCCAAAAACGAATTAAAAAGTGTTATGTGTCATTTTCTTTCTCTATTATTTAATTACTTCCTGTCTAAATACATCATCTTACCCAATTCTTTCAAAAGATTAGTTGGTTGAAAGTTTAAACTCAAAAAATAAAAATCTCCTCTTTTGAATGAAAACAACCCAAAAAGTTAACAACTTTTTAATATCTTGTTAATTTTCAGTCGTCAAGATTAAATTTCTTGAAAATTTGAGAAATCAAGTTACCTTTTGTAATTAGATTTTGAGGGAAAATATTGTTATAATGTCAAATACAAATCTTGAATCGCATTTGTAATGACGAAAATAATCCGATATTGCATTTATTATTTCATTGGCAAAAGTGCCGCAAACTAAACTCTTGCAGAACCTTAACCCACGGAACCTAACGAACCTCAACTCTTAACAACAATGGCGATCATGGTGGCCAAAATGAACGATTCCAAAAATTGAAAGCATGCTCCAACAACCGGAGATAAATCAGCTTCCAAGAAACTAAAATCATCAACCCAAAAGGTTCTGAAGAAACCCCATGAATTGTCAAAGCAAGCTGAAAGATAAGAAGCAACAACCCAAGCCTTATGCCGTTGTTTTCAGGCAAAGGTGCGTCAATATTTGTGTCTGGGATAAGATTAAATCTGTGTTTTATTAATATTTAAATTAAATTAATAAAAGGGGGGTGTGCGCCACTAGCCTATTAAAATTCTTGGGTTGATGAAAAAACATGTCAAAATAGTCTCTTTGTAAAGATATTGAATACTTTTGTGAGGTAATAAAACACTCGGATAGCTAAGATGTCTTTTTTGAAATTTGGAACAACATGTCACTTTATGTCTTCTATCTATAGTCTTTATTTTTCATTTTTGATCATCTTTTTCATAAACATTGAAATGAATAAGTTAAAGGGTCTTTTGTTGTATTTTCCAAAAGTAAAGGGATCATATCACACATTCTTGGTTCTACAAACCTTCTTCTTCGTCGCCTTCATATGTAAAGCCTCGACTGTGAGAGGGTTTAAGCAGTCGGAAACACCATTGCCCCGCCGCAGCGCCTCCTCTTTCTGTTGCGTAAGCTCATCAATTAATCGCCAAAAAATGTATAGAAGTAGAGCCACCATACTCACATCCAAATCATTGAGAACTCTGTCAAAGGTAAGCAGACAATCTCATCATTTAGAATCGTTAAAGTTCGTTTCTTTTTTAAGAAATATTAGTACTGCTACTCAAATATCTGAGATTGATAATTATAGTGAGTTAAAGGGGGGAAATAACAGTGATTTTCAGCAAAACCCAGATGGGGATTTCAATTATAACTCGAACAATACGGGTTCTTTGCATAAATTAAACTGGTATAATCAGCAGTTATCTCGTAGCACGCAAGGCGGCGGGAGTTATAGTGGAAATTCTAGGAGAATAGAGCAGAACCCTAGTGGGGTTAATCCGCAAAAACCTAGAACTGAATTTCATGAACAAAAGGATACCAACGGGTTGCAGCAGAACCCATATGCGAAAAATGAGAACTTTTCATCTGGGTATGTTAATGTTTCATCTAGAAATGAGTTTCAGCAAACAGTTGGGAGAAATAATGATTTCGGGTCTCGAAAGGATTATCAAAGTAATTTAGTTCATCATAGAAATGATAGTGGTTACCATGGTGAAAATTCGTCAAATTTGATGCGTAGTTCCAGGTTTGAGGGAGGTTTAGAAGCTCAGCCTAGTCAAAATGGAGTATATGGACACTATCAACAGAATTTAAATGGTGGAAACAGTGAAATGTCACGGCAGAATTTTAGTGGCAATTACATGAGTAACGTAGGAGTGCCTCAGCAAAACCTTTCCAATTATGACCCTGGAAATGTAAGGAATGTTCAATCTGAAAATTCTGAAACGGATCCACAAAATGCAAGTGGGTATAACATGGAAAGGCATACGAATTCAAGTGGCTACTCAAGGGAGATGATGGGGCAATATCAGCAAAACTTAAGCGGCTTTAACCCTTCTAGTGCTGGACATCAAGCTTCTTATCAATATCAGAATGGAATAGTTGGCCATCAAGAAATGAGAAGTTCAACACCTGTCGAACAGTCGATTGATTCTGATGATAGCAGCAGTAAAAAAGGTTCAGTTGATGAGCTTGATGACTTATGTAAAGAAGGCAAAGTAAAGGAGGCAGTAGAAGTTTTGCATTTGTTGGAGCAGCAACACGTCACAGTCGATTTGTCTCGATATATTATGTTGATGGATGTCTGTAGTGAGGATAAATCCCTTGAGGATGCTAAATCAATTCATGAGCACCTTGTGAGATCTCATCCTCATCTTGACATCAAAATGTACAATAAGATTCTTGAAATGTATGGAAAATGTGACTCCATGAAAGATGCCTTCTTAGAGTTCCGAAAAATGCCTCAACGAAATCTGACTTCTTGGGACACAATGATTACATGGCTTGGTAAGAATGGTCTTGGAGAAGATGCAATAGAATTGTTTGGGGAATTCAAGGAAACTGGGATGAAACCTGATGGCCAAATGTTTCTGGGAGTCTTCCATGCTTGTAGTGTTGTTGGTGATATAGTTGAGGGCATGTTGCACTTTGAATCAATGAGTAAGGATTATGACATTGATCTATCCATGGAGCAATATGTTGGAGTGGTAGATATGTTGGGAAGTACGGGATATCTTGATGAAGCTATGGAGTTCATTGAAAGGATGCCTATAGAGCCAAGTATTGAAGTATGGGAAACCATGATGAATCTCTGTAGAATTCATGGGAACTTGGAACTTGGGGATCGTTGTGCTGAGATTGTTGAGCTCCTAGACCCATCTCGTTTGGATGAACAGTCAAAGGCAGGTTTTTTGGCTGTAAAAGCATCAGACATCGCTAAGGAGAAAGAGAAGAAGAGATCTGCTCAAAGTCTTCTTGAGGCTAGAAGCAAAGTTCATGAATATCGTGCGGGAGATAGGTCACATCCCGATCATGAGAAGATATATGCATTGCTTAGGGGTTTAAAGCAGCTAATGAAGGAGGACGGTTATATACCAGAGACGAAGTTTGTGTTACATGATGTAGACCAAGAAACTAAAGAGGACGCTTTAATGGCTCACAGCGAAAGATTGGCTTTTGCTCAAGGTCTTATGAATAGCTCTGCACGATCACCAATCCGGATTATAAAGAATCTGCGTGTCTGTGGTGATTGCCATAATGCATTAAAGATTGCTTCAAAGCTTGTCGGTCGGGAAATTATCATGCGAGATGCTAAAAGATTTCATCATTTAAAAGATGGATTGTGCTCGTGTAGGGATTATTGGTGAAGATCCTGCCCTTCAGGTAATACTTAGTATATTACTCTTTTATTGTCGTCTGGAAGATCTTTTTTTCCTTTTCCTTTTTTCTTATTACTTTCTTTCTTTGTGTAAAACAAAGGACATAAGCATGAAATTACCAAACTTTATAACCAGAGACACGAGATGTAGTTTCACAACCAGGGAATGCGACTCTAAGGGCATCACACCTAAGTCCTAACATTTGTTGGCATTTCTTAAGAACATGTTCAGTTTCCCACTCATTATTATGAAGATCAACTGAACGGCCTTTTATTCTATCCCGGAGAAGCTACATATTTCTTACTTTCTTTGGAGATGTTAAGATTGGTACGCTACAAAAAAATTGACCTTTCAACTAAAAAGTTTGGCCCAACGTTAAACCCATATTTAAATACTATATGTTAGTTTTACCCATTGAGCTCTTGCAGTAGTGGAACATATAAAACAAGATGTTATTCATTACCTGCTTCGAATAGGTAATACCAGAAATGCTTATGGTGCTTCAAGCATATTGAGCAGATTGCTTTCTTAAGATGGTCTACTTCATAGATAATATGAAGTATGAGTATTTCAATGACCATCCTGTAGGCTTAATATGATTGAGAATATGATGGCACTTTAGAATGCCTATGTACTAAGGCTGATTGCTGTAATTTCTCTGTATCCGCTCTGTGTTCACACTTTTACAGATCAGGAATTTGTGCGTTTTTTTTTTTTAAAAAAAAGTGATTTGCTAGGTGAATGGAATGCCGCCCTTGCATTTTTCTTTTAGAAGCAACTTTTGAGGTTAAGCAGCAAACTAAGGATATTTCATATTATTCCCAAGCAAGTAGAGATGCATTATATTGTTGTTTGTACCATTTTCAGTGGTCGTCTAGGATATTCTAATCCAAAGTTTTGTAAATATTTCCAGGTTCGTCATCTTTTGAATACAATCTTGTTTGAATGCTTTATTTTTCGCGTTGATTTATATGATAACTTCATTGTAAAAAAGTAACTTTTCCGATCATGTAATTCTAAAGCATATTTTTCTTGCAGGTCTAGCACAGCCAAGACTCAAGATTGTAGAGCGTAGCTATAATTCATAGCAGATGGGATGATTTTCACTTACTCTATCAGCTGTGAGTATCGTGCTGTTCAAAGATCAGCAAGTACCTACCATATTTAATGCCACATGGCCTCTTGATTTGGTTAGTGCTATTGAAGTGTCAGTATGCATAAGTTGTCCAGAAAGGATACAAAGGTGAGCGCGATAGCAGATACTGAGTTATTGTTCTGAAGATTGTAAAGGACGAGCAACCAGGTTTTTTGACTCATCGAGAAACATAAAGAGCTTCTATACTCTGTTCACCCCGGAACAAGACCAGACGAAGAAAACCCATCTTCTCAAACCGGATTAGCTAGACTAGTTGTAGTCATCGGGGACGGTTGTCCATGAAGGGAGTTGTTTTCTAAGTCTGAAGCTAACTGTTTCACATTCTGAAGTATAGAGATTAATAGGATAGAATCAAAATACTTTCATTTTGAGTACTTCCATTCTTTTTATGGAACTGTAATATTAGTAACATGGCTGTTGTATCCTTGTGCTTTGATGGTCTCTTTTTCATGTTTGAACATGGCTATTGTTTATGCAGTGCATTCAGAAATTACAAACTTTTCCACCAAATGCCTTCCCTTGAATTGTTACCTTCTTCGCTGGCGTTTGACTATAGATTTTTAAATTTTTTATCTTCAAATATCTATTTGGTCATGAAATTTGATTAGATTTTGATATTTGATCTTCAAATATTTTCAAGTTTTTAATTTTTATCGGCTTTTGTGATCATGCTAAATTGATAATCAAACCAATAAGATGTTTATTATCGATTTTTTGTTAATCGATCTTTGGTCCTTCACGTGGTTTTCATGAATAGATATGCCAAACAAATTTCTACGCTGGCCACTTTTGGTTAAGACATGCTAATTGCTTGAAATCCTTTTAAGTGCTTATGCAATAAATTGCGGAAACAACATTAATTGTCCATTTTTATCACAATTAAATCTTAAATTGAGAGCGGAAACAATATTGATTGTCCATCTTTGTCACAACTAAATTTAAAATTGAGAAGAGAGAAATACAGAGCAACAATTACACTAGAGGTAAATGAACAAACACACCTTCAAGCAAACAAATACAACTTTGTGAGTCGTAATTAGATAACCTATATGATAGTTAAGCCACAAACTATAGTTTTTTTGTTGGTTTCCACCCGGTGTCCGATATATACACATTGGAGCCCGACTAAATCCAGATTCGCGCCGGAAAGTCTCACATTAGCGCTAAAGCGCTACCTAACAAAGCCCCTCCGCTCCAATCCTTGATCAAATTTGTGTTCCCCAGGCGCTTGAAATGGGGGCTAAACCCTCTCCTCTCCAATCCTCGATTAAATTTGCGTTCCCCAGGCGCTATGAAATGGGGCTAAAACGCTTCCTAACAAAGACGATTCCGTACCTAGCCACAAACTATAGTTGATTTTGAAATTTTTCTCAAAAAGTTATTGGGATGTTGTGACTATTAGATTTCGGGTCGGGTCGTGTATGAACATGGGCTTCAGTCACAGTGCACTCAAACATGAAAATGGCGGCAAATGCAGGAGCTGGATTCTTCTTCACACCATTGAAGCAGCAAAACACTATCTACCTGAACCCAAAGCCCCACTTTTTCCTCTCTCTAAGTCTCCTTTTCTCGCCGCTAACTCAATTACACATCTTTATATGCATGATTTATAATCAATTAGGGTTTTTCTCCGCCGGAAAAGTAGATTTCTAAATCATCAGTAGAAAACTTTGTAAGAGCTGCACAAATGACGTGCGATACGTCTTCATCGGGATGCGGTTTGGAGAAATTGGAGTCGTTGAGTGATGATTCCATAACAGAGATATCGGAAAACTGGAATGGCTTTTGCTCTTCTTCAGAAGCTCTTATCAAAGGCAGTGGTGATTTGTCATTCAGCGATGAGTTTTTAATGCGAGCTAAGAATCTCTGCAAACATGGCCTTTCATCTCTAGTTGAACAACACTTCCTTCGTTGCATTGAGGTCTGCTCAATATTTTTACTTCTTAGTGTTATTTGTCTTGAATAAAATGTGCATATTCCGAAAGCAGATTAAAATAGAAAAACTTCATAGCTACTCAATTTCGCTAAATACAAGTAAAGATTGTTCCTTTTTGGAGGAAAATTGTGACCTGGATTATTGTTTCCTGCATTTGATTGAGTATAATAGTAGGTGATATATGGTAATTATTCAAGAAATGATATTGGATATAAGTAGAAAAATGGAAAATGAATTTCGTGCTTAAGTGACTGAATTAGTTTTCTTCTCTTATCATAAATTTTCGATTTTGGAGAAGACAATTTTAACTATTCAAGGGGTTTAAATTGGGAATGTGTTATCACAGAGAATATTTTGGTTGATGAAATCATCTCAATGTTTGAATACCTTGAATTTGAAAATGTTTTCTCCAAGGTCATATTCGAAATATTTGCCAATGATTTCATCAACCAAAATATTCTCTGTGAAAACATTTTCAGCCACACCATGCATAATATGATTCATCATTTCCTAAATTTATGACGTAACCTAGTTTTTCGTATTTTAAAGCCGGTGTGGCCATTATGACTCTACTAGGTGTTTTTTAAAACTCACGGTGACAATGTTGTGTTTGAACAGGAAATTTTTGAAAGAAATGGAGCAAAAAGGTTCTGGAGTTATTTTGAACCTTACAGAAATGCTGCACCATCTGAAACTAATAAGGATCTAGTACGTACATATGATCCTTTGTCATGCCATTCTACATTAAAGAGAAGGCATATTCTATGGAATTAGAAAAAATAGATTACTACTTGATTTTCACTGGGAACTTTCTGTGTCTGTGCAGATGCAGGATTATTGTTCATGAGGATACTTCTATGTTTGTCATAATTTTTGTAACTTAGTGTAAAGTTTTACACTTCTGTTCCCAATCCACTCTTACTTTGATAGAGTATGTGTACATTACACGACCTAACAGCCCACTTACACCTTTTTGAGTAGGTGATTCAAACTTTTTAATGGATTTAGTTATGATATTGTATGATTACCATAGTTTTCTTGGTCTTTACGTCTTTCTTCCATTGCTACAAAATTATTGAACACTGTCGCGATAGGCTTATATTTTGAATCTTAGCTTCCTAACAGGTAACTACATTTATTATTTTTGGGAAGTAATTTACATGGAAAAATGTTTGTCGATATTATCTTGTCTAGCTAGCGGATATGGATGGTTATATACTCGTTATTGCTGCTGATTCCATTTGCCATATTACCAATTTTAATCTTGCTCAAGTGATGACTTGGTTTTAGGGCTTGGAAAATTTATAAGGAAGTAAATCCTGATTGGTATTGATGCAGATTCTAGAAGAAGAGATTCAGCAAGTAATATGTAAAGCTTTGGAAGAAATATCATCTCAAAAGCAGTTCCAGGAGAAGTGCCTATTATTGTTGGCTCGTGCTTTACCATCCTATGAAGAGGACAAATTGCAAGGACAAGCGAACCCAGATTCTACTCGAGTTTATCTGTTCTCGAAATATCAACTAATTGTGTCTTCAGTTCTTTTGGCTAACCTTCCTCACCATTTCCCTGGTATGTGGATTACTTCCTCGCTACATGATTGATCCTAAGATTGTTTGTTTTGTCCTATTTGAAGTTACAGTCCTAAGATAGTTTGTTCTTGAACCAATCATGTAGTGAATCACTCAAATGTTCAATACCATTGCCTGGGGTTGTTTGCTGCAACACAAGAATTATACTTCTTTAGTCACTGGTTTACGGCTTTGGTTCTGAATTTCTAAGTTAGGTGATATGTTTTTACAATACACACACATAAATTGGCAAGGAAGAAGTTTGAAATTCTTATACATTTACATTGTCTTCAATTTTTTGGAAGAGACAGAGTGGTAAGGGGAGCTTGATATCAAAAGATGCTTCTATGGCTATGACCTATAAAGTTTAAATTTTTAATTCTTGCTTATCCTTCCCCTTACTATATTTTTTAGGGATACTACACTGGTACTTCAAAGGAAGACTGGAGGAGCTAAGTACAATTGCAGCTGCGAACTCTGAGGATGAAGATGAGTTAGGCATGGATGATAAAATGGATTTAGACGAGAAAAGCAAACTTCCCTACAAATGTGGTGATATGGATAGTGATATAAACCATAAATATGCTGTATTTTCAGAGAACAATAAGTTGGTGAAGAACATTGGAATGGTTGTTCGTAATCTGAGAAATATTGGCTTTACATCTATGGCGGAAGATGCATATGCTTCTGCTATATTTTTTCTTTTAAAGGTATATGGCCTACAGTGGTAAAGTTTCAGTTGATTTATCTACATTTCAGTTGACATCAATCATATTGTGGTGATTCTTCAGATTCTTGATTTTGTTAATTTGACAAAAAAAAAATTGTTTCAAATTATGTAAATTAAACATTCATTTAATCTTGGACACAATTATTCTTTTGAATGTGGGTGATAGGACAAAGTACATGATTTGGCTGGTGATGACTATAGGAGCTCTGTGTTGGATTCCATCAAAGCATGGATACAGGTTAGTCTCATCTGCATGATCCCAATCTCATGTCTCAAAATACAGTGACAAAGGCCCTTTCAGAGTTCTATTTTGGAGTTGCAGTACAAGGTTGTTTAAAGTTTATCTTCTTCAGCACTAATAGAGTTGAGATAGTGGCGGTCATTTGACTCATTAAGTGACTGGCATCCTGAAATAAGAAATATCTTTTCCTTGCCTAGTGCCCTAGTTTGGATTCCATTGATACCGTGCAATATGACAAGTCAGACATTTTGAGTCAGATGGGTCTAATGGTTTTGTTATGCTTTTAACCAATCTATTGATAGTGATACTTTCACTCATGTGATTTGTGTGTCGATAGCTTGGGAGGCATTGTATAGATGACAAAACAAATGACAGAATAATTTTGTGAAAGGTTGACTATATTATCTTGAATATCAACTCCACATGAATTTTTGTTCAAACTTGAAGAACATGGACAAACTTATGTTTAGACCAATCTGACTAATCAGGAAATTTCTATTGGATCCAATTTTCTAACATTGAGAACTGATTTGTGCAGGCTGTGCCCCTTCAATTCTTACGAGCACTTCTTGATTACCTTGGAGATTTTACTAGCTGCAATGACCCTTCCCCTGGCCTGAAATCTCCCCTGGCATCCCACCCCTCCTTGTGCTATTCTGGAACTGGAATTCCATCTGAGGGGCTTGTTAGATGGCAGTTGCGCTTAGAGTATTATGCTTATGAAACCTTGCAGGATCTCAGAATAGCCAAACTTTTTGAAATCATTGTGGACTATCCAGACAGGTGATTTTCTATTCCATTCTCTTCTCTGTAATTTCTTCTCTGTTTGTGGGGGGGGTTCAGTCTCTGCGCATGAGTGTATATTGTAGCAGATTTATAAGCAAGAAAACTCATAGATATTTGGAAGGAAAGAAATGAAAAGAAAGAATGAAGACTTTGTAAAAGAAAAGAGGAGTAAATTTGGTGTTTGGTTGAGAAGGGAAGAGATATCATTTGACTCTGCTACCCTTAGCAAAGTATTTCTCTTGTTAATACATTTAGCGTCTTTTTTGGCATTAGAAAGGGTCTTTCCCTCTGTTTCCGCCCACTTATGGATGGAATTGAAATTTAAAACTTTTGTGCATACCCTTATCCCTTCCTTTTTCTCCCAAAAGTCAATCTCAAAAGCAAAGAACCAAAATCACCCATGTTCTCTTCTCATTTCTCTCCTTTCCCTTCCATTCAAACTGCAACACTTCTTATTTAGTTAATTAGGTCACTAATTTTTTAAGTGGATATAACATGCATAGAGGATGTAATGGTATTCACAACTCCTGATCTTTACTTTTACCCATGTTTCTTCCAGTCTTCCATGTGACTAATTTACTATGTTGGGCCCCATTTTCTTCCATCGTAGAAATAAAACTTGATGCAACATTCTCCTAGTTTTTTCTGTACCATTTAGGCATTTTAGTATCAATTCAGTTGGAAATGAAGGGAATGAAGCTTATGTTTTCTTACTTATCAATTGCCGACATTGTAACTATTTTATTCATATAAGATCTTAAATTTTCAACTTGCAAGTTGACTGACTGTTAAAATTTGACAGTGCTCCTGCTATTGAAGACTTGAAACAATGTCTTGAGTATACTGGGCAACATTCAAAGCTAGTAGATTCTTTTATCTCATCTCTGAGATATAGATTACTAACAGCTGGTGCCTCAACCAATGATATATTGCACCAATATGTTTCAACAATCAAAGCACTTCGAACTATAGATCCTGCAGGTGTTTTTCTTGAAGCTGTTGGTGAGCCAATAAGGGAATACCTGAGGGGGAGAAAAGATACAATTAAATGCATTGTGACCATGCTTACTGATGGAACTGGTGGAAATCCCAATGGACCAGGCAGTTCTGGGGATAGCCTGCTGGAAGAATTGAATAGAGATGAAGAGAGTCAAGAGAACACTACTGTTGATGATGATATTAACTCCGATGACAAGCAAGCATGGATTAATGCACAAAAGTATGCCATCTTCATCTCTATTGTTTTGGAAATGATTAGAGGACATACTTTGTCTTGTACTTTATATCTTTTTTTTTTTGGGTACATTGCTCTTTATATCTTATGCATGTATCTTTTATGATCTGAAATCTTGAAGCTGGGAGCCTGACCCGGTAGAGGCCGACCCATCGAAGGGAAGCAGATATCGAAGGAAGGTTGACATACTTGGTATGATAGTTGGCATAATTGGTTCCAAAGATCAGCTGGTTAATGAATACCGTGTAATGCTGGCTGAAAAACTTTTGAACAAATCTGATTATGACATTGATGCCGAAATCCGTACTCTAGAACTTCTCAAGGTAAGTGGTCAAACCTCTGAGTTTGAGTTCTCTATCATCTCAAATCAGTCACATGATGTACTCGAAAATAGACACCTTTACTGCTATATGATTCATTTTGATTTACATAGTCAGCTTGACATTTTTATCATTTTCAGATTCATTTTGGGGAAAGCAGCATGCAGAAATGTGAAATAATGCTTAATGATTTGATCGACTCAAAGAGGACAAATACAAATATAAAAGCAACTATCAAGCATCAACCACAGCCAGGTAATGGTTGTAAGTTATTTGTCCTGTTCTTGGGCTTCCCACAATTTTAATTAATCTCTATGATTACTGGTTTTGTTCAAATACAGAGCAAAGGGACCTTGATGTATCTCTAGACAATCTTAATGCTACCATCATATCTTCAAATTTCTGGCCTCCTATTCAGGTATGCACTTATTCTTACATTTACTGACACAATAACTTATTTACTAGCTATCGTTAGTAAAAGTCTTTACTCATCTAGTGGGAATCTTGATCCATTTTGGACAAGAAATCTTTTATGTTAAATATGAAAACATTAAATATGAGCTGTGCAAGCAGAATATTTCAAACTGAATTGCTCCATTTTATTTTATTGATATTAGTTGTGTTTTCTCCTTCCAAAATAATCATAAATTAATGAGTTCTGAATCCTTTATATTCACAATTCATGGTCTTAGTCTGAATTAAGTAAATGTCTCCTTTGACATCCTTGATATTTAAGAACATCTTCCCTTTTTCTATGTTGATGACAGAGAAGTGATAGTTACTTTCCTTTCTTTTGGGTTGGGGGGGGGGGGGGGGGGGGGGGGGGGGGGGGGGGGGGGGGGGGGGGGGGGGGGGGGGGGGGGGGGGGGGGGGGGGGGGGGGGGGGGGGGGG
>JAJONR010012864.1:0-23912 GCA_029582245.1 Solanum etuberosum | reverse complement strand
AAACAGTTCAAGGGTTGATTGTGTGACTTATGTTGTCTAGGTATACACCAAAGCTCGATGGTTCAAAGATATCAAATCTACCGATTGACCGAGTATATCCGATATATGTTCACTATGGAAAGTTCAAAGGGAAACCCACTTATCCAGATGCAATCAATCCTTACTTACGAATCACACAGTTTTTCATGCATATGTTTTAACAATAGCCATTCCCTATTCATGTGGGGGATTGTTGGGTTTTAAAGGTGTGAACAGGAAATGAAGGGTTGTGACTCTCCTGAAGGGTTGTGACTTTGCCGAAGGGTTGTGACCTTTATGAAAGGTTGTGTCTTTTCTAAAGGGTTGTGACCGTTTGAAAGGTTGTGCCTTTTCCAACAGGTTGTGACCTTTCTGAAATGTTGTCTTTTTTCCAAAGAGTTGTGACCTTTACCCTTTGTTGGCTATAAATAGAGAGGCTTTCTCTAATTTTTCAGCATCGAATTCTTCCCTTCTCTTGCATACATTTCTTACAAAACAAAATCGATCGATCGTGTCTGTGTGTGTGATTCGTTGCTGTCATTTTGAGTTCATTGAAATTATTGAAGTTTGAGGTACCGCTACTTCTTTAATGGTTTATCCGTTTTATCTTGGGAGGAATTAATCTACAACCTCGGGTAATTGAGGGGATTAAATTTCTTAAGGACACACAGTGGGTTCTGTGGACTCGGATAGTCCTTTTCTTTTTCTTTTCATCTTAATTGTTTCTGGTTTGCTAATCTGAATACAGAAGATAACAGTATAAACAAAAGACTTTGTTGTATCCTTGAAGAGAAATGTTTGTATTTACCCCAATATGTATATGAGCAATATCTCTTTAGAGAAAGTGATTGAACGCCTCAAAGTCATCTTCTTCTTCAATTATATTTCTTACTACTATTTTTAATAACATTTTATGGTATTTGGTACACCTTTTAAATTTTTTGATATTTAGTACTATATTTGATTTTTATAAAAGAAAAACCGGATGATCATAGAATGCATCGAAGTTTCATATTAATATATATATATTATTTAACATTTTAAAAAATAAATATATATCAACAAATTGTACAATAAAAAAAACGACAGAATTTGTTTTACTACGGAGTACAGCACATGAATTTTATTGCAAGGAATTAATTATATGTCTTACAATTTAACAATCAGTAATAATATATACGACTATGCTTCATTTTAGATAATGTTATTTAAATTTTGTATTTTTGATTATTCAATCGTGATTGAAATGTTCTTTTTGTGAAATTGATTAATAAAAATAGTTGTTAGTCTAATATAATTGAGACATTATAAAAAATTTACGCTATAATTCTTTATTATATGAATATATGTAAGTTAAAGTCAAACAAATTATAACTACTGAATCACCATATCGCAAAATATCAAATCATATCGAGCTGATTTAGTATAATAATAATATGGTACTTTTAGTTATCAAAAGCACCATATTAAATTTTAATATACATGGGTGTTCACGGTTTGGATAAAAATCGAACCAAATCGATAAAATAAACCGATTTTATTTTGGGTTTGGTTTAGTTTAATTTTAGATTTTTAAAAGTCGATAGTATTTGGTTTGGTTATGATTTTGTTCGAAAAAATAAAAAAAATAACTGAACCGATAATAATTTTAAAGATCTCATATATATTTTCATCAAAATTTATTTACTATAATTTTACTTATGAAAGCAAAAAATGTCCAAGGTGGAAACATCTTTAACTTATTGGTTTCACGTATATATATGTACATGAGTGTCTATGAAAATTGTGTGGAATTAAAAATGTCATTGCCTCTACCTTCTAGCCAAAATAGTGAATTTTGAACGTTATTCATAGTAAATTCAGTGATCGAAAGTTCTGCAATGTAATCATTGTAACTATTTTTCGTTTTGAATTGATTCTTGTCACTTTTTCACATTTTGAATGAATTGTTTCTTTTATTTTTGTGTATGATTAATAACCGAACTGAAATCGATAACTAAACCAAACCGATAATTATATATTATATTTGGTTTGATTAGTAATTTTAAAAAATAATTAAGTTGATTTGATTTTGTTTTTTAACCAATAACCGATCCAAACTGACACTGCTATACCATGTCCATTGCAATATAAAATAAATGTTATATAATAGATATCCTCTTTTTACATTGGTATTGCGATTTAATGGAAATAAATCCACAAAAAAAAAACTAAAAAAAAAAAAAGTAATTGTAATCCCGGCCAAAACCAGTCGGCAAACTGCTCACTCTGTTTCTTTGCTCTATCATCTTCCCCTTTCTCCATTTTTTGCTTCATTATCAAACTCCATCCATGGAGTTTCTTAGCTAATAATCTACAGTCTTGTGCCCTCTGCGCCACTAGTCCATGGCATTGGGACCAGCACAGGCTTTGAGAATTGGGCTCCAGATCCACTGCACCAAAAACTTTCTTCCTCTTCTTCCATTCAAGTTGTAAGTCCGGCCATCTCTGTCCTTCATTACCTGCCCCATATACCCTCCACCGCCTCCTGTACCGTACAGCCCCTCACACAAATCACCGATTTCCGTCGGAGCAACTGGGTCCTCCCCTGCATACCAAGCGTTTACTAATGGATTTGACGATAGCTCAGCTAGTTCGTGACCTATAACGCTTATCATCCCGTCTACTCCAACGTCACCGTTTGGGGATTTCAATGCACCAGGTCCATTTCCTCCCATATATCCCGGAACAGCAAATGGATATGCACAGACTTCAGGGCATTGCTTACCGGAATTCCCAACCCAAGCGTAGGGAAGTGTGTAACCTACTTTCGATGCGAAGGTGAAGTAGTGAAACCCACAGACAGCGCGGCAGAAATCCTGCATCGTTACGTCGACGGAAGTTAAGACTAGGTAGATTCCTTTCTTGTGGTCGACTGTAAAGGGTTTTGATTTAACAGCTTCGGCAATGACGTCTTGAATTGAGAGACGGTTGAGGTGGGTACCTTGGGAGTATTTACGATCGGAGTATTCTCCGGCGATGAGTACAGACCGGGAAATGTTAGCTCCGGTTTGGTCAGTGTATAAGGAAACGGTGCTCCACCACTCGGCAACTGAAGGTGAAGGCGCAGCGCGATGATTGAAAGTGGAAACGGAAAGAAGGAAGTCCTTAATGAGGAGTTGCTGCGACGGTGCCCATTTCCCGTACCAAATGAGGTAAATGTTTATCGGAGAAGAAAGAACTGGACCCATATGGTAACGAAGGTTTACAAGGTCTGAAGAACCTTCAAATTTCTTATTCGAAGATAGTGTCCTCGGAGGGAGTTTTGGGTTGAAGAAATTTGGGTTTTGGAGATCAAGAGTTTGTTCAGTAGGGGATCCATTGTTAGATCCAAACTGAATAACAAGAAACAGATTCAGTAAAGCTGCATACATTACGAAAAACGACATGAATGGAAGAAGAATAAGAAGAGTAGAGCTTGAGAGGTAAATGTGTGAGGAAGAAGAAGGGGTTGGGGCAGATTATATAAAGAGGGATTTTATGGGGTTTAGGAGGGAAATTGGCTGGAGACAGCTGCCATTGTTGTGGGCTCCAAGCACCACTCCTCCTAAAAGGCTCTTGATTCCCTTGTTACTTTCAGGGTCTCTCTGACCAGAATATATAATCCATCTAGTTTAGACATTCAAAAATTTGGCTGATTGATGGAACTTGATACCCACCAGACAAATTTGGTCGATTGATGTAACTTGCTAAATAACTTATGTATTAGTTTTGTATATTAATGTTTGTATTAATAATACATTTTATTGTGTAAAGATTTTTATGTATTAGTAATGCACTGAGTTCTAATACATATATTAGCATTAGGATTGTGTATCGATCGATTCAGTTTGATTTTGAAATTTATCAATTTGACTTATGGTTATTGATTTGTAGACATGCTAAATCATTATAGAAACTATTGAGATATTGATTTATCGGTTTAATCATTAAGATTTAATACAAAAAATAATAATGGGAAAAGGCATAGATTCCTCCTCGAACTTATACCGAAAAGTCAGTTACACGCTTAAACTATTATGACGACCTATTACACACTTCTGCTATTTAAAAGTGAATTTATTTACCCCTAAAGCTGACATGGCAAAATAATAATAATTTAAAAAAAAATCAGATAATTATTAAAGTAAAAAAAAAGAAAAAATTAAAATATTGCTTACACCCCACCCCCCACATCTCTTCTTCTTCACACCCCACCCTCCTCATCTTCTTCACACCCCATTAAGCTTAAAATAAATCAACTCCTCATCTTCTTCACACCCCATTAAGCTTAAAATAAATCAATAACAAGAAGCAACCAAGAAACAAATTACTTCAAATAGGAGTAAAATTTTGGGAGGTTTCAATTGCTGAAACTTCGACGGACATTTTTGAGTGAATTGAGTGATCGATTGAAAATTATTTTTCTATTATCTCGATTTTTTAAGAAACCTCTAGGAAAAACATGGAAAAAGAACAAAGAATGTATGCCCAGATCTGAAAAATAATTACAAGGCGCAACAAATAACAATGACAGCTCATTTTTCATGACCAATCAATGGAAGAAACTGAAGCAACCTTCTTGTGTGTACATTTTGGAATGGAAGAATTCTTCAACTCCACGACTAAACTCCAGTTTGCGGGCAATAAAAAAAAACACAAAGAGATGATATCTACGAAGACATTATGCTCCAGATTACATTTTGGAATGAAAGAATTCTTCAACTCCACATTATGCTATCTACGAAGACAATAAAAAACACTAAGATTGCTCTAAAATAGTCAAATTTCAAAATCACAAAGAGCGTGAAGCTACAGTATCTTAGATGATGACGTAACAATACACAAAGAGAACACAAAAAAACACTCTAGACTTGCAAGTGAAGAATTGTTGTTGAGTTGACGGATAAAGATCTCCTTGTAGCTGTAGAAAGTGTTGGTAATAAGACTGAGAAGCTGATTGATCTCAGCCCGGAAAGCAAACGTCTCTGTGTCCAACATTTTTTGTAGATCTAAAGAGTTGTTGCTACTACGAAAAAGAATCTCAGGCGAAGTGAAACATAGAGGGACTCAAAAGCAAGAGAGGATTTATGGACAGTTTTAAGCAACTTCATATTGAGAGCTACTTACCGAACCATCTCAACATGTCTTGTTATATCCTCATCAGCTAATTTTACACTCATTCACATGTAACTCTCTCTTGCCAATTTCCAAAAATAAAATTTGATGAGTGTCTATGAAGTTACGAAGCGGACACCATGTAATACTCCCATTTTTCTACTCCAGAGATTAAAAAAAATTGGTTCAAGTTGCACCAATTTTCAATACAAAAGGAAATTAGAAAGAAGAAAAGATTTCAAGGACACAAGTAGATAATCCGTTGAGAATTACATATTTCTGAGGGGAATCTGACATGCATCCATTGCCATTTTTGAAGACTCCGAACAATATAGGTGAAAACTGAATGAAAAGATCAGTCTCACAAAAATGGACTCACTCCTCTAGCATATCTAAAGATTAAAAGTAATCAAGTAGTTCGTCAAAGAGAATATTGGATATAATACATTAAGGTTTGAGTCATCAATAAATTTTGCAAGATGCAGATCAATTTAGGGGCCAAAGTGTTTGAGTCATCAATAAATTTTGCCCATGAAGCTTAAAACTAAAATAGCTCAGAATGCAAATATTTTAATCAAACATTCAAAAAGATAGTTAATTGGCTAGAAGATTGGATATAATACATTAAGGTTAATTACTTGTATTTAATTAGGGGAGTTTAATCAATCAAATGTGCCACAATCCCAAATTAGTTGGAGTATCTTCTATATGCCCATTCACTTATTCATAGACAAAACTATGAAAGATGGAAACTTTGAGGAAACAATACCTTTTATGAACGAAGATCGCGTCTCCCTCTTTATTCTTTTTTTTTCTTTAAGCTTTCCGGTAAATCCCTGGCTCCATCCTTCTTTAGCCTTCTTTTGTACAAGTTTGATAGTTTTTTTGTACAATTTGTTGAAGCCTGAGTCTAAATGATAATATCTATGCTGAAAATATGAATACTAAACTGAAATGCTATAAATGAAAGAGTGATTTTACTTGATACAAATTTTTCAACTTCTCTCACAATGTGGTTCATTCCAACCTTATAACCCAAGAAGGAAGTTAACTTGCTGGTTTTGCTTGTATCATCCTTAGGCACTGGAAAAACGAAAAAAAACAAATTAAAATAGATGGCGGATAAGGAAAAGCTTAAATATTTACTAAAAAGTAAAAGGTGAAGAAGTTGTAAAGAAGCTAAAAGCCAAACAAAAAAGGAGAAGGTTGCAAATGGTAATTTTGCATTATGCAGCTTCTGGTAACTCAAAGATCTTGGAACATATTAGAGAACATACATATGTTAAAAGTGATAAATTCAAGAACTGAATCATACGCTAGCTTATTGTCTTCTTTAATATTGTCTCGTTTGAGTACAAAGAAATTTATGCTATCAGATAGTTTCTGTTCAATAGGTTAGCTCCGATGTAGGTTCTTAATGGCCTTTATTGATTCAGAATTAGAGAAAGAAAGTGCAATTCACTCATCAATGTTCTCTTTATATACGAATCCTTGGCAACGATTGTTTGGCATATGGAGAATGCAAGAAAATTATCCTTATGATTCATTACTCTATATATCATCTCATGAATTAGAACAGATTCATATAATCAAAGATCAATTCAATCAAAATAATATACGGTTTATAAATAAATAACAAACATAAAGATCTTCTTAGACAATCATCAAACACTAAATCACTGGAAGGGTCTAATAAGGCCGCAACTAAAAGATGGTAGTATTTCGTGAATCTAATATGACGAATTTTACTCCAAAAGATAGATTTCATCTCTTCTGTCAAAGTCGAAGCCTTAAAAGATTTGCAAAACTCTCACCTTTGGAGCATGATCAAGCTTTAGGTTCAAATCTAAAAACATTAGTCTTTTCAGATTTCGAAAGTCTTAATAGAAGAGTTACAGGGCTTAATAATATCACTTACATTTTTGTGAGTTGTGATTTGCCTCTTCCAAATAGAAGCTACCTACATATAAATTTTATAAACATCCTATTCATTTTCATCAATTGTAATACACGGTGAAAGTGAACTCAAAGTTCTGTTGGACATTTGTTGAACGGTAAGTAATCATTATAAGTAGTTCGAGTACTTCTCGAGATGAACAAATTTTGTTTCAATATAAGTAGTCATCAAGCTCTTAAAAAATTATTACATGAGAAAGCAGACATTCATATAATTCCACCGTTCATATGGTTGTTTTCTGTATTTAATTCCTTGTCACTCAAACAACTTGAGAGTAAAGATACTAAACAACAATATGTAATCCATGGTGAGAATTCCATAACAGGTTTGTTTTGGAGATTTCAGACAATATTTTCACATTGAACTTTCTAATTTAGAATCAGAAATTGTCATTATTAATTCTTTATTTTGTGAATTCTTACACCTAGAGTTTTCAAAAGCAAATCGAAAGATATTTCTAATGAAATCAAATTTCTCAGTAATTTTTGAACTTTAAGTATACCGATTATAACCACTAAGAAGTTTTTGCATGTTACAAAGGTATGAGGCAGTACTAAAAAATGAGCCCAAGTTAGACATGGAGCAACAGTTACAACTATTAGAGTCCTTTACTGGGGATGATGTGAAGCAGGTCATGCTAAAGATAGACCAAACAAAGAGCCCAGGCCCTGATGGTTATGTCAATGGATTTTATAAGGAGGCTTGGGAGATAGTTGGGGCAGACATAATTGAAGTTGTCCTGGATTTCTTTCAGAATGGGAAACTACTGAAGCAAATTAATGCAACTAATATTGCACTTATCCCTAAGGTGGATGAACCAGAACAGGCTAGCCAATTTAGACCTATAGCATGCTGCAATGCCCTTTATAAATGCATTTCAAAAATGATTTGCACCAGGTTAAAAGTTGTTGTGAGTCATTTAGTTGCTGAAAATCAAGCTGCATTTGTCCAAGAAAGATCCATGGTACATAATATACTGATTTGTCATGATTTGCTTAGACATTATAACACGAAGACCACTCCTAGGTGTTTGATGAAAATAGACCTCAGAAAGGCATATGACATGGTGAGCTGGGAATTCTTGAAGGAAGCTTTAAAAGGATTTGGTTTTCCAACTAAATTCATCCAGTGGATAATGATATGTGTATCAACTCCAAAATTCACTGTCAAACTTAATGGGGAAGGCTATGGATATTTTGAAGGCAAAAAAGGGTTGAAGCAAGGAGACCCTATGTCCCCTTTATTATTTGTGTTGATCATGGAGTACCTCACAAGGTTACTTAAGAGCATGACTTATCTAAAAGAGTTCAAATTCCATCCTATGTGTAAAGGCCAGAAGTTGACTCACCTTATATTTGCAGATGACCTTATGATCTTCTGTAAAGGAGAACCAAACTCTGTCAAAAGAGTCATGGAAGCTTTGACTCATTTCAGTGGCACTACTGGGCTTGTGGCAAACATGGAGAAGTCAAACTTGTTCTTAACAGGAATGACTGAAGAATCAGAGAAGCAGCTGTTGAGTATTACTGGATTTACAAAAGGATCTTTTCCTATAAGGTACTTGGGTCTCTCACTCACTTCAAAGAGGTGGAGTAAAATGGAATGCCATCAACTTGTGGATAAACTAACAAGCAGGCTTAAAAACACTCATGCAAAGCAACTTTCTTATGCAGGGAGGCTTCAAGTTGTGTTGGCTGTGCTGTTCTCAATATATAGTTTTTGGGGTTCAGTATTTATACTTCCTCAAAGTGTAGTAAAAGAGGTGGACAAGAAATGTAGAGACTATTTGTGGGGGAAGTGGTGAAAAAAAGAAAGCTTCATTGGTGTCATGGAAAAAAGTTTGTTGTCCAAAGAGGCAGGGAGGTCTCAATATAAAAGGGTGTGGGAAATAAAATGTGGCATCTGTAGGCAAGTTAGTATGGCAAATAGCTGTAAATAAAGAGTCTCTATGGGTGAAATGGGTGCATGGGGTGTACATCAAAGCAGGAACTGTTTGGAATCATAAAGCTCCAGTTAACAACAGTTGGTATTGGAGAAAAATAACAGCACTAAAGGACCAAATGCAGCATTGGTATACAAATGGACAATTCAATCTTAAAACAAGTGGAGAATACTCAATAACCAGGGGGTATCTTGCACTAATGGGCCAACAAGAAAAACTGAAACTGCAGAATTAATCTGAAATTCTGTCTCACTACCAAGGCAGAGGCTCATCATGTGGTTAGCAACACAAAAGAGACTGCTCACAAAAGAAAGGTTATTGAACATGAAGATACAAGTTGATGACAATAAATGTTGCTTATGTCAAGATACAGTAATGGAAACAAATAAACACTTGTTTGTAGATTGTGAATATGCTACAAAGGTGAGAGATGCACTGCTAAGTTGGTCAAACATCAGCTTGCCTGTAAGGGAGTTGAACAACATATTGGAACTAATAAAGAAGAAACATTGGAAGAAATTCAAAAAGGAAGTGGCGGCAGCACTGTGGGGAGCAATTGTATACCACATTTAGAAAGCAAGAAACTAGAAACAGTTTAAAGGAGTCAGCTTACAACACACATACATAGTAAAGGAAATCACTCGTGAAATTGTGGGAAGGATAGAAATATATAAAGATTCAAAAGAGCAATTAGATGTAGAAGTTTTTGGCAGAGTTTATGTACCTAGACTTAGTTTTTGATTTAGTTTGAGACCTTGTACTCATTCATCCCTCCGCAGGGGTAATGAGGAATGGTGCTTTTAGCTTGTAAGTGGCTTTTTTGTTAATAGCAATATTTACATTGGTTGCAAAAAAATAAAAATAAAAAATTGCACTGATTTATTTAAGTATAACAATAAATAGAGGAGTAGTAATTGATATATTTATTATTTGTACAATAATAAGTAAGTAGAAAAATATGAAAAATTGTCAAAAAATTGAGGAAAAAAGATAAATAGAATCTTTGGCCAAAGAGATGTGCAACTTCACTTCTGTAACATCTAGCTTATATTATATATAGATTTTTAAGTACAACATTATGTAATAGCTATGAGAAATGTATCATAGATAATATACCTTTCAAGCATGGCAAAATTTTAGAATATTGAAATCAAAACAATACATTAATGAATCTGTAAAATATTGGAAACATTCAAACTTTATACTAATATAATCATCTCTTGATGAATCTTTCAACATAATTAAACTTCCTTCTTCATTTTGATGATCTTGTACTAAATTATTTTGAACATCTCTTTATAATGAATTTTTGAAGAATATATCTTTGATCTTCATCAAAGTGAAGAACATATCATGTCACTATCTTTTCTATGATTTCTTATGGAAAAGATGAAGAATAAGTTATGTCAATTTTTTTTAAAAAAAAAACTACACTATTAGAAAGAAAGAATGAGAAAAAAACTACACTAATAGAAAGAAAGAATGAGAAAATGAAAAATGAATATTCAACATGTCCATGGATGATTGTAATTTATAGATTTCATAATCCATAAGAATAAGTTGAAGAGACATGTTATTTAAGTATAGAATATGAATAGATGGAGGTTTTTTGTAACTCATTAGATATAATTAGAATAGTAAATATGATTGGTTTTTATTTATTTAATAAATGAAATATTTAATGAAAAGAATTAAGAAAAAAATCTCAAAAAAAGGAGAAAAAAGATAAATATGAATAGAGGCCATAGAGGAATGCCACATCACCTTGTATATGTTTCTCCTTTATATTATATATAAATTTTTGTTTCTTTTAGTACAACTATTTGATGCTATGTTAGTCCTTTTCTTGTTCACTTATAAATAAGGGTAATAATAGATATAAAAGATTGTATATGGAAGTTCCAATTCTATTTGTGAAATTGAAGAGATTATGGAGAGCTGGCTATAAAGAATAATTCGTATTTTTTTTTAATAAAAAAAAGACAAATAACACAAATTCATTAGTTTAAGAGTTCAAGCATCAAAAAAATTAGTGATACTCGTATTTTTATCTTAGTACTAGATGATGTTCCCGTGCTCCGCACGGGTGCCCAATGCCTTTTTTGTTTCTCTATTAAAAAAAATTAGCGATTACTTTGAACATACAAAGTGCAAACATAGACAACTGAGTGAACTTTTGGAAATGGAACACTCCTAACATTTTACATCACATTATGTATGTACCTTTGGAGATCATTCACATCAAGATCACAAGTTATTTCCTAAGTGTTTCATTCTTGAATTATAACAACATTTATCATCCGTCCTCGAGCGAAGTTGCAATTGCTTCACATCATCTTTGGTGGGTGCAACATTGTCAAATTATACTGAAAATGAAGTAGCAATTGCTTCACTGGTGTGTGATAGGAAGGAAGAACCAATTGTCTTGTATAATACTTACATAGAATCTGGCGACAGAACCAAAATCAGGGAAAAAGATTATATTACAGTATAACTGTGATTTACTTATACATAAATGAGACTCTCCATCTCCTTATATATCAAGTATCAAAATCTATAGAGTGCATTTCAATTAATTTTGATTATGAATCATTTTCTTCAGTAGAGAAGATAATTAATTAACTGTTAATTTAGTAACGGATGACTTTCTTAATAGACCAGTTGATTCATTGGTGAAGATGAGAAGGCATGGTGATTAAGAAAATCAAAAGTATCCTGAGAACATAGCACCTGGTGTTCCAAGATCTTGCCATTAAGTTAACAAAATCTCTGCATTCTTTATTCAATCTTGAGACGGACGGTGATTTTTGAAGCCCGAACCAATAGCAGCGGAATACACCTAACAAATGGAACAGGGAAACATCAAGATCAGAATATACTCGAAGAACACAGGGAGGGTGCAGCAACAGAAACAATTATTATCTATACTTTGCAGCAGATAATAGGTTGTCAAATGGTGGCATAACCAGTACATACTAAAGACATGAACAATGAAAAACTCAAGTCAATTGAGATGGTGGCTAGCGCAAATTTCTGAAATCAGTCATTGCAATTTTACTATGTAACTAAGAGGAAGCATTACATTTTGACAAAAACAATTCAACTATGGAAGGAGATTCAAATAGTCCATGATGCGGTATACAACTCTTGGTAGTGCTATGAACTAAGCTATCACACTTTATGGCTTTAGCATATTTTCTCTTGTAGAATCACAAAAGAGCACTTCACATGGATATATTGTTTATTTTGAGCACCTCTTTTGAGCTACCAATTCAATGCGACATGCTCAAATGAGAGCCCTCATTCTGTCAGCCTTTTAAAGAAGTTAGTCATCTAAGAAGCTATTAGAGTCGAAGAAGCCAAAGATGGAACATTATAGTTATTTTTAATATTTTATGGTGTAATTTTATCACCCTGAATCCGAACATGGCACTTGGTAGTTCTTCTTGTTCCTCAAAGCAATTGGTACATCATTAGTCGAAGACACGTGTAGAGAATGTAAACAATCAGTACAGAGATATTTAAAGACACGTGTAAAGAAGTACATGGTTTAATTATTAATCGAAATATGGGGTACCTGTACATCCTGACATCCTCACAAGTTCAGATATTGCTAATTTTTCTTTACTTTCTGATGCTTTGCATTTATCAACAACCTGTACTTCACGCAATTCATCATAAGTTTCAAGAGTTGTTGCATATCTACCATATGTCTGTGTCATTTTCCATTGTCAGCTGAACCATAAAAAAAGCTATATGAAAAAAAAACATGACAGAGGAGAGGTGGTATAATGGTATGACAAAGTATCACAAAGAGTATTAAGATCTTGGTTAAACAAATAACAAAGAAGTAAAAAAATTGTTGCACGGAAAAATCACTCGATGACCTTTAGTCGTTAACCATCATTGCAAGAACCTAGGGGAGCTTTTACAGGAAGAGAAATCACATTGCAGGAAAACAGATACGGCGAATCAACAAATTATTCTTTTTTTTATTGCATGAAAGTATTCAGTATTTTGCAGTTGGTGTTGACCCACTTCTTGCTATCCGAGTTGGGTTGAGCTAGAAGTACAAAAAGAAGGAATGGAAGCACGAGAGAGTCCTCTTTGCCAAATTGCGACTTTCAAACCACTGACTTTGGAAGTGAAAGTAATAATAAGAGGTTGGGTACCTAAATTGTGCAACAAGATTCCCTAGTATCTCTCTCGATAAGGACCAAAAACATGCAACTCTCTTCAAGGATAAACAAAATTACAAAAATGTGTAATCTTCATAGTTTTGATGACTCAAAATTAGAACAGGAAGACAAAATGAAAGTGATGAGACGATGAACATCTAAATCGAGCAACAGATTTCCATAGTACGCAGGTGGAATAATTGCAACACGACCAAGAGTGCCTCTGTACCTGAAAATTCTTGTTGAGATAAATAAGGAAGGAGTCTGAGCCGAAAACCTAAATCCAATAATATATGTCACGAAAGAGTTAATAAGAACTATAAGTGTAGTTGAGATGATCTCCAGATGAGAACATTTTTAGCTGCTAGTGTATGAACCAAATAAGAGAACTTGGAACGAAAGTTCTCTTATTTTCATTATAGTCCTGCAAAAAGAGAGAATTCTGAAATTTTAGTTATCTTGATATCTCATTCTCATTACCCATCTCATTTGAGTATCAAATAAGTCAGATAAGAAAATTAGCCGAAAATATTACAGTGTTAGAGTTACCAGGAAAATCTTGCAATGTACATGCAACAAATAAATCATTCTCCAGTACAATACCACAAGGAATAAATCAAGGGACACCAAAACTATACAATAACTCTCAAGAGTAACTGAAGAGTAAAACAAATACAAACATCCAACCTACTGAATTGGCAATTTAACTACATAAATTGGTTACATCTTGTTAAGGCATGTTAAAGACGTGTCATTTCTTCACAGAGACTGAGAAGCTAGCTAAAAAGAGGAAACAGAGACTCATAACAACCATCACCATACTACTAATCATGTATCTAAGAAGCTGGGAAAACAATCTTGTAAGCTACACCTTTTGCTACTTCTACTTCCAAATAGGCAAGTAGATACCATCAAATATGTTGATCTCATTGGAACTTATAAGACAGCCAACATCTTATTAAAATTTTATAGAATCCAATATTTATATCAAATTCATAAATGCAAGATGCAATACGTGTGTCCATCTGAAGCCAAAGATTTGATGAACAGAATTATCCAATTCCACTACTCATGTTAGTGAAAGGTAACAGTGGTGAAAACCTACTGCATATCCTATCATTAGCATTTATTGGAGAATTTCTTGTCCAAATCGTAGGCATAAATCTTCAAACTTGAAGTTTTCTCCAGTTCTAATTGCTGCTATCCAATAGGAGATAATGTATTGGTAATTACCCATTCACGAAGATTTCCAGTGATTTCTTGAAGGGAAGTGGTCTTCTGAAACCACTAAATTTACCAAGTGAGCCCCCCCCTCTGTCATCCGAGCTAATAAGATAGGAATGAATTAAGATATAATAGAACTCGTAAGGCAAATTTCCTATCAAAGAATGAAGGATTAACTCAACAAACAACAACGACGCACCCAGTGCGATCCCACAAATGAGGTTCAGGGAGGGTGGTTTAAGGATTACCTAGGCTTGAGGAATCACTAAATACCAGAAGTTGACACATAACAACGGTTAGCAAAAGAACTTTTGACTTCATATTTTCCCTAAGACGGGACTAATTCTGTAGCAATTAGTTTGTACCAAAAGATAATACTGACAAAACGCCATTAGGGAATTTCCGTCAGTAGTTTTCTGAAGCACAAGTTCATTAGAAAATTAATTAGAAACAGTGTCAAATACTTATAATTATTCAAAATCACTAATTGTGGAGTAGATATGTAACACACCAATACTCATGTTATCCACAAACAAGTACAATAAAAGAAGATTAATTAGAGGAAAGTATTACCTTAGCTGACAGAGATGGAAGCATGGTGTTCGCCTCATGCAACACTTCCATTCTATGATGTCATCATACCAGAGAGCTTGGAGAGGTCGAGCCTCGAAAAAGGTTGAAAGTCAGCAAAGTATTAGTAAATAAAACTTTTTTTATTTACTAAAGTACAAAAATGCCCCTGGACGGGGACTCAATACTTATTTAGAATGAAATTTTGAGGGGCAAAGAAAGGGTATAATAGGAATTTAAAATGGTCTTAAACCCTAAAGAGTAAACGTTCCTTCACTTTTGCTTCCTTCTTCTTTCTCTGCTGTTTTCTCCCAAAGTTAACAATGGCGTCTTCAATGCCATCAAAGAAGCACAAAAAGCATGACAAATACTCACTCTCGGACCTCAAAACCCTAGGTCACCAGCTTCTTTCTTCAAGAGCTCATGTCAATAATCTTCCGCTTCTCCTCTCATTCATCACCTCTTCTACTCGTCCTAAATATGCACTTGAATCTCTCCTTTCTCTTCAATCATTCTTCATTCCTTTACTTCCTCAACTGCCTTCTTCTACCGTATCCTCTTCCTTCACTTCTGACTCTCAAGGTGATCCTGAGTTTATTTATCGAACATGGGTTCGTTCCAAGTTTGACGACTTCGTTCAATCACTTCTGGATATTGTAATCTGTTCGCAATCCGATGACTCACTTAGAGTGAGTGCCAGTTCGACTTCTTTTTTTTCTTTTCTTTTTTTCATTTATGGATATGATGTGTGTGTGTTAATTTCGTGTTTGGATGATTAGGAAGTTGTGTTGGACACGTTGATGGAGTTTGTGAAAGTTGGAAACGGTGGGAAGTTTCACTCTGCTATTTACTACAGGCTTCTCCATAACATTGTAAGTCACCTCTTTTATTTATTGCTTTTGTAGTTTATGCAAGGAATTTGATTTGAGGATGCTTTGTTTTCTTTCTAAATTTTAGGTTCATTCCTCCCTTGAAGTTGATGATATTTTGCTCGAGTTGCTTGCATCAAAGTATTTTAAGTACATTGATATCAGGTATGGAGACTATATCCTCAAATGATTGTGTTTTCTTGTATGAGGTTGGGGGTACGGGTAGATTCGAAGTAGGAGTTTTAAGGAGAATGGAAGTAGGGGATTTTTACATGTTTTTCTGATCAGTTGGTTTCTTTCATCAGATATTTTACTTATATCAGCTTTGAAAAGCTTTCCCGAAGCATAGGAGCCAATGATATCTCAGGTATCACTACCTTATTTGCTATATATTGATATCCTGTCTTTGCCTCTTTTATTTATCTTGTGCCTGTTTTCATCCTTTTTTGCTGTTTCTACAATCAGACGACAGAAGGGAGAGGCTAGACACCACCGGTGTGAATCAGCCAGAATCAAGGTTGGCTTAAATATCTGACTTATGCTTATTTCCTTCAGTGAGAAATTACTTAAATGGACAATACAAAATTTCAACTTGGAAGCAACTTGGTCTTAAAGAATCTTGCAGTCAGAGTAAAAACTTGTCTTCTGTTTTCAATATATTTTTTCTCCAACAATCAGTAAAATTTCATGATTGGTTGGTGAATATGAGCTTACAATGTCAACAAGCTACAGATGGTGAATATTTGGTTAAAGATATGCAAAGAAACTTGTAATTATAGAAGTATACCAGTACAATGATGAAAGTTGTTTATAGATAAAAGATTTATTTATAAAAAGGTAGAATATAATATGAAAAATCAGCTTCGAAGAATATTTGCTTGTTATAATGAACTGTCGTTATAGAAAGTGATTGTTATAGGAAGGTTTTACTACAGGGTCCAACGACGACTCTGCTATCAATGATTATCTTAAATTACTTTCTTTTTTTATTTTGCCTTGGCATTTTCTCTTTGATATGTTTCGAGTGTTTCAATATAATTTCTTATAGATAATAATAATTTATTTAATGTAAATACAAAAGGTAAAGCTGAAATTGTTGATAAAAATGATCCCTTATATTTGGGGATTGGTTCAAAGTAATCCTTTAAATGTACTCTTGATTATTTCCGGCATGCCATTTCTAAACTGAGCTTTATCACCTTTTTAGATCCAGGATAGTTATCTAAGTATTTAATATGCAGTAGAAGTCTTGTCTTTTTTATCCTCCTCATAAAATGTTTCTAATGTATATTAAATACTTTGATATCCAATTTGACTTAGTGTACATGATAGTTTTTTGTTTTGGTTCTGCGTGCCACATCTATTTTCAACTCATAGAAGCAGTTCTTCCTTTTAGTCATTACCCAGAGGTTTTAGTTTATTAATGTCAAAACATTGCGCTCAAGATTTTCCGTTTGTAACTTTGTTTTTCATGATTTAAAGCTTGGACCTATCAGTTCACAAGTTATCTCATCTACTATCTCGTATTCCTCCCCTGGAAGGTTCAGATGGCAAGGCAGAATATGATATGTGGAACCCTGCAGGTAATTTCACTTGACCAATTGTTGAATCATAACATAGTGCTTCATTTCTGTTTGACATCTAAAACAAGTATTATAGCGGATAAGCCTAAGTCCCAAGCAAGTTGGGGTCGGTTATAAGAACTTCACTGCCCATGTTATTCCATTTACCTCTATACTATGTTGCTCAGACTCTTCAAAAATGTCAACGGGTGCATGTCGGATACTCCAAAAGTAGTGCGTTTTGGAGAATCCAACCCGGGTGCGGCAACCATTTTGGAGAGTCCGAGCAACATAGCCTCTATATGACATCTACTTCTCTTTAAGATATGGAAGAATGTTTGTCCTAACGAATTTCAGGATCCATTATACTCCTTCTGTCCCATTTTATGTGGCACCATTTGACTTGGCACAGTGTTTATGAAAAAAAAAGGAAGAGTTTTGAAACTTGTGGTCTAAAACAATCCTTAGATATTTGTGTGGTTGTAAATCATTTCATTAAGGGTAAAAAAAGATTTTTAAAGTTAAATTGTTTCTAACTGTAGTAAGGTGACATTCTTTTTGGGACGGACTAAAAAGGAAAAGGTGCCACATAAAATGGGACGTAGGGAGTAGTATTTAATTGTGTTATTTACTGTTGTGTAATCTCTTCTTATGAACAAATAGCTTTTTAAGTTTTTAATGACGTATTGCAATTGAAATGATCACAGTTCACGGTCCTGATATAAAGATTACACTTCATGGCCTTATATTTTGGGTATTTGCAATTTTTATGCCTTGTGTATTAAGTTGGCAAAGTAAGTCGGTTTGAAGAACCCTATAATGGAGGGAGGATTGCGATAGGTTGATGATCAGGGTAGAAACAGTCTAATTATGATTGCATTTTGAGTACATGCATTTTAGCCCCCAACTAATTTTGGATTGACGATTGAGGTATCTTTGTATGATTGCATTTTTAGTGTAGCTATTGAAATGCAATGCTTATAGTTTGATGAGTGATTTGATCTTTTTAGATTATAAATGCCCTACATTGTTTTCTTCGGGATAAGGTATCTAAATTTATTAATGATGGGGAAACCACATTTACAAGATGTATTCAAAAAGTAAGAGGACCTACACAATTGCCCTGATGTTAATTTTTTGTTTTTTGAAGTTGACCAATTATGTCACGTCTTGAGTTGCACGCGCTGAAATTCGAAAACACAAAACATAAAGTAGCTCAAGCTCTACATGGAACGACAAATCTCAAGTACCCAATAACAAGGCATCTAAATGTAACTTCAAATATGAAAGCTATTAAGATTTGAGGGGTTTGTCTATGGTCAAGGATAAAAGTGCACAATACTTTTGGAAGTCCACACCTCCAAAGTGCAAAAACAAAAATCATGGAACATTAGAACTTTAAATTCTAGAATCAAGCCCCAATAATTTGTTCTTCTGTGACATCCAAATGCTTTTTGAAGGAACTCTCAACTAAGCCATTTTTTGATACCTTTCATGGAGGAGATTAGTGCACAATTTATTTTTATATGACATGTAGCATGTAAAGCACATATCTGTATATATCTGACCAGATCTTAGATAGATGTAGTAAATGGATCTTCACTTGGCATAACTTGTTTCCTTGTTGTCATGTTAACACCTAATCTATTTATTATTTAACAAAAAAGACACCCTATACAGACGGAAATGTCATCATGAATACTTAAAAGGACTAAGTAGCATATCAAAAGAAGCTCAAAAAGAGTCGTTAGAAACCAGAGAATAAGAAGACAGACGAATAGAACAGTAATTTGTACATGAAGAGTTGTCCTGATTGCACCTATCTGTTTGATGTGTGCTTGTTTGACCTTTGTCCATGACTTGGTTTACCCATGGAGGAGGCCGACATTTTGCTTCAGATTGTTCCATACTTAGAATGATGGTGAGAGCTCTTTAAATAACATTTAAAAGAAAAAAAACATGACCTCTTTATAAAACATTATGATTTCTTAAAATAACATCATTCCCTTATTGAATTCACTTGCATTTGACTTCTCTAAAAGAAGTCCCAACAAATACCAGGTCGCCTAGTTGTTACCTCTAGTAAAACTTTTGTCACCTCAAATACCTCGTCGCGGATTCAAACACTCCAAGAGTCTGGTACTTAATTGGAGAAAGGTAGAGGGCAGGTTCATTATCAGTCGAGTTCCAAACTGTGCATCTAGTTATAATAAAACTAAAACTTTTGCTGGCTATGGATCAAGCTACAATGGATTGGATTTTCATTTCTTAATAAGGGGCGACGATGAATTGGATTTGACTCTACTTTCTTGGTTGTTGTGTTCCCTGAGAGTGGTAGCTAGATACTTGCAAAGCTAGGGAAGTAAAATACCAATCACACAGCTGCAATGTGTATATGATGCATATATCACTCTATTTAGTTTTGATTTTTGAAACATTCATTTGACAGGATTTTACAATTCAAGTTTTAGCAGTTTCTAGTTTTTACTATTTTAGGCCTAAAGCAAAGCTGCCCGTATCATTCTTCTTGGCAATGCTTGAAATATGACGTATTCTAACTTAATGCTTTTGTCTTAGCCTAGTGATTTGATCTTATATTTATGTGGATTTAGGTATATTTACCGGAAAAGAAAATGACAAAGGACACACTGGAAAGCAGCGCAAGGGTGAATCAACTAATATCATGGTATTTAGTGAAAAAACCTTGTGATATAAAAAGAAAAGAAATTAAGAATAAATAAGGACCTTTTCCTCTGTGTACCTCACATTGTTGGACTGTTCCTTTATGGACATCTACTGATTCTCTTTTGGTTTTCATGCAAGCTAATATTTTAAATGCTGTGATCTTCAGGTTTTATCTCCAGCCAACATTGCAAAAAAGATGAAACTGAAATTTACAAAAGCCTGGATATCATTCCTTAGACTAACACTTCCTGTTGATGTTTACAAAGAGGTAAATAAACAGTTCCATTGACTGGATATCTATTTCATGCATTGTAACAGGGTTTTGGTGCTTGTATTGTCTTTTTACTTCCATTTTTGGGGAACATTTGTACTTCCATGATCTCTGCTCCTCTCCTCTTCTCTTATCCGGTATCTCTTGATCCAAGTTGTGTAAGTGATGCTGTCATATTACGCCTTGATTCTTATTTGACCTTTAAAGTTTTGTAGTGCATAGCATGTTTATGTGAAGAAATAGAAATCTGTCCCATCGCTAATAGTCCCTCTATATATGATTTAGCATTTTCATGAATTTATCTTTAATTCTTTATCATGAAATTGTGAAATTTTATCCTTAATATAGCTTTGACCAACCTCAACTAGCCTTTGAAAGCCGATGGGGAGCAATTCTGGGGCGGAGAAGTAAAATCTATTTTACATTAATTTTTCTGTAGACAGATCATCCAGAAGAGAGGTAGTTTCAACTATCTTCGGTCGATTATCCAAGGAAATGGAGAGATTGACGAGGATGTCACTCATCATATTGGTACAAGGGGTGGATGAAATGGAGGCTGGCTTTTGGAGTCTTGTGTGATAAGAAGGTGCCGCCTAGAATAAAAGGAAGCTCTACAGAGCGGTAGTTAGACCAACTAGGTTGTATGGCGCGGAGTGTTGGCCAGTCAAAAACTCACATTCAGAAGATGAAAGTGGTGGAGATGAGGATACTGTGATGGATCTGTGGGTATATCAGAAGAGATAGAATTAAAAATGAAGATATTTGAGACTAGGTGGGGGTGACTTCGGTAGAGGACAAGACGCGAGAGAAGCGAGGTTGAGATGGTTTGGGTATGTGATGAGGAGGAGATGCACGGAAGCCCCAATGCGGAGGTGTGAGTGGTTGGTTGTGGATGGATTTATGAGAGGCAGAGGTAAACCAAAGAAATATTAGGGAGAGGCGATTAGACAGGACATGACACATTTGCAGCTTATCGAGGATATGACCTTACATAGGAAGGTGTGGAGGATGCGAATTAGCGGAGAAGGTTAGTATGTAGGAGTGTGTCTGGCGTCCCTACTAGTAGGTAGGAGTGTTTTGTCTTGTGTCCTTACTAGTGGTCCTAGGATTACTCTTGTAGTTTCTTGTTCCTCGATTTCTGTGACTATCTATTATTTCATGTAGTTTGTTTGTAGTATTACATTGTTATAGTACTGGTATGTTACTGTCTGTTGTTTTTGTTACTATTTATTGTCTATTGTACTTCCATTATGTCTTTTCCTAGTTTGTCTTCGTCTTGAGCCGGGGGTCTATTGGAAACAACCTCTCTACATCACCTTCGAGGTAGAGGTAAGGTTTGCGTACAGACTACCCTCCCCAGACCCCATTGTGTGTGACTACACTGGGTATGATGTTGTTTTACCCTCTTAACAATTTGGTTGAAGTGGTATTATTCCACAGCCAGCTTTGTTTGTGAACGTCGGGGCTGTTCTTATTTTACCGGAGGGGTTTGAATTAGCTCCTCCCGATCGTATTTCTCCCGAGATGAAAGAAAAGATTACTCTTGAAACATGATTATTATGATGATTTTTAACATTTTCTCTTATGCTTTCTAATCTCAGGTTCTGGCGAACCTTCATCAAGTTGTTATTCCCTATCTGTCTAATCCTCTCATGTTGTGGTAACACAATCCACTTTCTTCTTGTTTGTCTCATTGATTCTATTCTTTCAGACTTGATAAGTTTTGTTGAGTGACTGCACTACTTTTTCATATGCAGTGATTTCTTAACGCGGTCATATGATATTGGTGGGGTAGTCAGTGTGATGGCTCTTAGCAGCTTGTTTGTTCTCATGACACAACATAGTCTTGAATACCCCAACTTCTATGAAAAGCTCTATGTTCTATTGGAACCTTCTGTTTTTATGGCAAAACATAGGGCAAAGTTCTTCCAGGTAATGGCAAAAACTTGTATGTTCCCCTCTTTGTATTGGTTGATATGTGGACTATCAGACTATCAGTTCTGTTTTGAGGGATTGTAGTTTGTGCTTAGAAGGTTTTGGTTTGGAGTTCTTCTGGACTTGAGCTGCTATACCAATCCCATATGTAACAAAAATTTCCACCCGAGGGCAAGTACTTCGGCCGAAAATATGTGCATCTTTGTTGCATGCTTCCAAGGAAAGTATGAATTACTGTACACTTTGAAATGTTCTGCATATGCTACATTTTCTGCATATGGTTTTAAGATTACTGTCATCTCTGTAGTTTAGGAAGTGGATTTCAGGTTCATAAAGTTCATCGTAGTTCCATCATTGGTTCTCTGGAAAAGTGCATTCTGAACTGATCTTATCAAGCAGAAAAGGGGATATCTGAATTATGTGATATTTTGTGTATTGCTTCATTGAAAAATCAGTTGATTTCTGAGCGCAATAAAAGGTGTCAGTACAGCATGGTTTACTTGTCAATTAATTTGCTTTATCGTCTTTGATGGAAATACCTTTTTCAATATGTCGCAATATGGCAGATCTAGTTATTATGTTTATGGACACTAACTACAGAATGTCACTTGCAGCTTCTTGATTCGTGCCTGAAATCACCACTTCTTCCAGCATATTTGGCGGCTGCGTTTTGTAAAAAACTCAGTCGGCTATCGCTCGCAGTCCCTCCTTCAGGAGCATTAGTCATTATTGCTCTAATTCATAATCTCTTAAGGAGACATCCTTCAATAAATTGCTTGGTGCACCAGGTAAGACTATGGAGTCTTGCCCTAATTTTCTGCTGAAGTCATTGTTTGAGATGTTGTATCTATGTGGGACAGTGAAGGGATAAAGTGAGACTTAGAGAACCCCTAGTTTATGTAGAACAGTAGAAGACAAATTTGTTGCCCAACTAGTTTGGGATTGGGGAATAGTTACTATATTTTAATGAATGGATGACACACATAAGTGCAAAATATTTCTGCTCGGAAAATGTCAATAGTAAAGATTTTTTGCGTGCTGCCTCATCACTGTGACAGTTGTAGAACTCATATTTGAGATAAAAATTCTTTGTAGGAGGATGGTAATGAGATTACTAAAGACATTACAGGAGCAGAGAGTGGGGCTGACGATGATAGCACTGAAGACTCCAGTCCCAGCAGAGAAATGTCAAGCGTCAAGCCTAGCATTGATCCTTTTGATGACAAGCAGACTGATCCTTTGAAGACTAACGCAATGAGTAATTTTCTTGTTTCATTAGTTGTCGTATTTTAAAGTTCAATCATCAATTTTTTTTTAAAAGTTAATTGTTCAGCTACCAGAGTCTCCTATACCACTTCTTGTTTCTTTCTAAATTGAGTTGAAAAGGCATTCCGATGACCTTTATAAACTCTAAGCTTCAGTCGTTCAACCAATGTAGTGTCAAGCGTTTTGCCATCTCCTCTTTTTTCTTTCTAATCAGTTAAAAGGCTTTTCAAAGTCCCCAATCAACTTGAATTGGTACTTGTCTTTGTTTTTTGGTTATTTGTATTATTACTTTTTTTTTT